>JANHGC010003420.1:442631-459296 GCA_027560395.1 Boaedon fuliginosus
TAAAGCTCTGATAAGCAGTATATAACATCTGAGTGCTATTGCTATCTATGTTGTAAGCTGCCCAGAGTCCTTCAGGAATTGGGTGGCATAAAAATGTAATACAAGATGTAATAAAATAAATAAAAAATTAAAAAAAATAAATTTCTCAATTTTTTCCCCTTAGTTTCATCAGTTCAAATGGAGATTGAAAATCTGTCCCTGCGCCTTTTCTATATGCAGAACATGGACCAAGATGTCCGTGATGATATAGCTGTAATGAAGAGAACTGTAAAAAAGGCTGAAGTGGAGAGGATGCGTGCGGAAGTTGAAAAACAAAAGCAGGTATTTAGCAATAGTCCAGTTTTAGAACTCAATCTTCTTTCTGTGTACCTTGCCTTTTCCTCTCTTAAACCTGCTCAGGTTTATTTTCTGTTAGCCACTTCTCATGTCATTTGTTTTTCACTCTCTCTGTTCTTAGAGATGGCTTTGTTTGTCTTTACTGTTCCACAGAATTCAACTCAGGACTTATTTCTTTGGTGAGCTTTATTGACCCACTCAAGTTTTGTCCCACCTTCATTTGGCATGTGTTACAAGCCATGAGAATATTTTGTACAAATGATGTCAGTGCACAAACGACAACTGTATAATGGCATCATTTGTATTAGTTTCATTATGACTCACACAATTATGTTTACATGATAATGACAGGCTGCATTTGTCTCTCTTTTACCATTGTGTAAATCTTAGTTGCACTTCACTGCACTTTGTCATCTTTATAGTGTGATTCCTAGAGTTATTACAATCTATATTAAATTTATTTTACAATATACAAGAATAGGAAAAAGGTCTAGTGCTGTACAATATTTATTCAATCAAAATTAATCTGTATTATATATGGCGCAAAAGGAATTACTAGAGTTCAGATCTTACAGAATAAATACTATTGATTTAGGTTGCAGATGTATCCCCTGCAAAATAAAAGTAAAGCATGTTATACTTAGGGAGGGGGGGCATTTTAAATGTAGTTTCCATTCAGAATCATGACATGGATATCTATGTCTCTAATGCAGGGGAGTTAAACTCAAGGCCCGTGGGCCGAATCCGGCCTGCAGGGTGATTAAATCTGGCCCATGGGGCCGGTTGGGAAATATCAAAGGACCAGCCCACAGTGCCTCTGCTGGCCAAAACGGGCCCATTTTTGGCCTCCCCAGCTTCCAGCAGCACTCTGCCAGCTGAAAATGGGCTGTGTAGAGGCCCCCATGTGGCCTGTTTTCAGCCGGCAGTGTGCTGCAGGAGGCCGGGAGGCCGAAATCGGGCTACACGGTGGCCTCACGGGGCCTCTGAATGGCCCATTTTTGGCTGATAGAGTGCTACAGGAGAACTGGATTGTGGCGTCAAGTAAGTGCCTGATCTGAATAGAAAACAAGCAACATCCTATATTAATATTCAGTTTAATGTCAGATTTTGCATTTCTGTTTACTAACCTAGAAATTTACCTCTGCTGTTATCATGTTATTTATGCTATTGTATTTTTATTATTGGTTGAATAATAAAAATACAATAGTATAAATAGCTTTCCTGCCTGGAAAAGCAATTTACTATTAAACAGTGGAGTATAAATTTAGAAATAAGAAGTTTAGTGGAATATGAAGAATAAGTAATAAATGTTTGCCAGTTATATCTGGTAGAAGAGATAGTAAAGAACTGTGAAAAGAAAGAAGGGAAGGAAAAAGTACATCTTGAACCTGTGTCAAAGGCTACCCTGGCCACACCCACCATGAACACACCCAGCCCTGGCCACACTCACCCACCCCGCTGAAGTCAAACACAACCCTGATGCAGCCCTCAACAAAATCGCATTTGACACCCCTGCTCTAATGCAGCTGTCCTTTACAGTGACAAAATGCATGGCGATAAGGCTTGACTTCATTTTCATCTATTAGCAGATCTGTATGTATGTATTTTATGCCTCCCATACTGTTAAACTGAAATTAACAAATTTTATAATTTTAATTATCAACATATCACTTCTAATTGATTGACCTGATGTCACCTATTTTTAAAACAATGATATCAAACAGGGAAAAAAGTCCTATTTATAGCTAATGTTGGGAGAGTTTGACTGCAAAGAGACTATGTGTACTGTATTTTTTAACCTTTTGATCCTACACTTTTTTCTCCATCTTTTAGTTCACCTGGAATTACAAACTCTCCGAGTGCCAAAGTAGATGTAAATATTATACACGTTATTAGAAAGTTCTATGACTTTATTACTTATTTTGACATGGCTTTTACTAATGATCCAAAGTTGTGAGATCTCACTTCACAAACAACTAATAATTGAGTATAAGACTGCAAAAGCATTTTGTCTGTGAAGCTTACTTCAATAAATGAATACCGGGCAAAAAAAACCCTATAAAGAATACCGAAAAAGTCCCCAGAAACTATAATAGTTATTAAAACACACTGAATATACAGGTAGTCCTCGCTTTATGACCATAACTGGACCAGAATTTTGTCACTAAGAGATGCAGTCATTAAGTGAGTCATCATGTGACCGCACCCAATTTTATGACTATTTTTACTTCTGTTGTTAAGAAAATCACGTAGCCATTAAGGGAATCACATGATCATTAAGGGAGCCCCCCGCTTTCCTAATTGAATTAATTTTTTGGAAAGTGGCTGGGAAGGTTGCAAACCATAATCACGTGACTGCAAGAATCTTCATCATAAATGCAAGTAGGCTGCCCAGTGCTCAAATTGTGATCATGCGATTGTGGAGCTGGAACAACAGTTTTAACTTTGAGGACAGGTCATAAACTACTTTTTCTGAGGCCATTTTGATCTATTGTAAAGTGAAGAGTTCTAAATCATAGACTACCTGTGGTACATATAGAGAGCATGCATGCAGCTGTTTCTCTTATCTTGCTCATTATCTAGACTATAAGTGCATAGGAAGAGAGCCCATGCTAATATCACGAAATTATCTGAATTTCCTAGGACCTTCATGTCGACCGCTTAACCAGAAGAGTTAATGAACTAGAGGAACAGATTGCTCTTTATGATGCACAGTACATGGCTCAGGGAGAAGATACCAAGATCACACGGCAAGAAGTGGCGGAGGTAAAAAGTTATCTCATTTTTTTTCCCGACAGCTAGAAGTTTTTAATGTATTACAAATTACAATAAAATTGTAATAGGATTACCGTTTTAATCCCTGATTGAGATACAGATGGATAGAGATGATAGAGATAGCAACTATCCACATGAGGCTTTAAGTGACACCTATTTGTAAAACCACATTTAATATATTTTAAATGTACACTGCCTTCATAATCTGTCTTTCAATTAAAAGTTGTAAATATGTGTACATATACTGCCAGAGTAGTTTATAATCCTCTGGGGAAAACTTCATTTTTCTGGGCATACAAGGAGACCTGATGGATGACTGTTTGGGAATCTATGGATTGATTAGAAGAGAAATAGGGTAGACATGTTAAATCCTTCTCATAATATGATTCCCACCAGCTGCCTACTTGTAGTGGCAGCCAGCACTCTGCAGGATATAATAAGTATTTTTAATTCCTTCAATTTTTAAATATAAATTTGTGTTTGTTGGTGATTAGATTTAATTTCATCTTACCTAAAACATGAAAATGCAAATAATAAGAATTTACAACTCTGGCATTGAGCTACATAGAAAGAGAAGAGGCAGAAGTCAGCAGAATAATTTATATTTTCCCACATACCCCTATAGTGTTTCATTGCCTTTGCAGGCAAGTATAGAGATCCAAGCTATTAATGTGGAGAAAAAGCAGCTATTGCACCAATGGACTGTCAGTTTGACTGGGATGAAGCGCCGTGATGAGGCATATGCTGCCATGCAAGAAGCATTAAGGTAATTACCTGAATAAACAGTTTCTTGGGGTGTTAGTTACCTTTCAGAAAGACAGAAGAAAACAAACACCTAGAATATTCTCAAGATACTGTAGCTACAAAGGCATAGCTGTTGGCCATCTCTTTTTCCCAATTGCAGAAAAGTAAGTGGTTAAAGAAAATAAGCAGATCTTTAACAGATCAGAGGCATTGCTGTGAAAAAAGGTAGTATGATTTCTTCATCAAACAAATGGTTTAATTTAGTAAATAGCTGCCCCGTTTTTCTTTAAGGGTGTCTGTTATTTGGGTGGTGGTTAAATTTGGTGTAAAAATCACCTTTAGAACAATTTTAATAGTAAATCTTAGTTTATTTTACATTGAGATTGTTTGCCAGGATAACTTTTAGGGAAGAAAATTTCTACTGCCCGTACAGTAGTGAGAAAGTAAAACAAGAGTTTCGCTTCCTTGTCATCCGGCCTTCAATTTGGCATTAGGCTAATTTCAGATAGGTTTATATACATACATCCATACATATAGTCACATACACATAAACACATGTGCACACAGAGCTGCATTTATACATACAAAGTTACATTGAAATATTATTTATAGAAAGTTGAATAAAATATTTTATTATTATACTTCATTTATAACCTCGAAAATTTAAATTTGTTACTCCCACTTCAAAATTATTTATTGGACCTTATGTAATTTAATATTTTTTAAATTTTTGTATTGTGTGTTTTTATACCTGTGAGGGAGAAGGGCGGCATATAAATCCAATAGATAAATAAATAAATAAATAAATAAATAAATAAATAAATAAATAAATAAATAAATAAATAAATAAATAAGGACTTTTTGACCCACTTTTGCCTTGCCTTTTGTAGTAGTACATAGATCTTGCCTTATAAATGAAATGTTGCTGCAGAAATGTTATTTTATGAGAATGATGATAATGAAGATGATAATTTCTTTCCAAGTTTCCTTCTCCTTTTCCAAGATCTGATAATTAGTAGTTCTGTGTTATTCAGCTCCAATCAGACTTATTTGGAATACTTAATCTAATTCTGGATGTTCTATTTAAAAAAAAATTCTAAGTGGTGTCAGAAAGGGACCAATACACTCACCAAAATTGTGGCAAATGTGTCACATTGATTAGGCTTAACCTGAACAAATCAAAGCTGATGAGGTTGCAAAGGTATTATTCAAATATTTAATAAAAGAAGGCATAGTCTTTTTAAAAAATTATTCCAGGAGCTATGATAGACACAAAGGGCCAAAATTGTTTATTTTAAATTTAAAAAGTAGTTTTCACTTGAAAGGATTCTCTCCCACTGAAAATCTTGAGGCGGAGCTGAACTGTTGCCATGTAGGGATACTATATTCTACTTTTGATTTCTTGCATATACAGTAATAACAGAATGTGTTCTGTATGATTACAGGAATTACTGGAATCTAGAAATGCATATACTGTAACTATTAAATGCTTGTACTGTTAGAGTCTCAACATATGACAGCACTTGATTGACTGTCTGGACTTGGAAGCTATGCAGGTTGGGCTGATTGATATTCGGAATGGAGAGCATCAGGGAAAATCTGAGTTGTAGACCAAACTGGGGAGTCAAAACAATATCCCAAAAGAAAACAACAGGAGATATTTTACATATTTCTATCAAAAAAACTTGTACTGATGTCTATGAAATCACTAGAGTTCAAGGTATAGATTTTGCATTTTATTATATTACTGTTTATAATACAAATCAAAGAAGGAACAATGCTTTTGTGGACCTGACTTCAAAGAAGCTGTGGCCTAGGAAGTTGTTGAACGAGCCACTGTGGTTTTCTAATTATTTCCAAAATAATTTATTTGAAAGCAGAGACATTTACAGTAATCGATTTGCTCCAAGTTATTATTTTTTTGCCCCTGCAGAGATTCCAGACATAAACTCAAATCTTTGGAGGCCGAAATTGAGGTCTATAAGAAGTCTATCATCAAGGAGGAAGAGAGGAATGAATTGTTGGCTTCTATTCTAAATCGTTCAGAGAATGATGCCAACACAAGCAGAAAGCTGATAGCACAGAACTTGTCTAAACAAGATGCCATGAAAGTGGAATTTGGCACTTACACCCGTACTCTTCAGGAGACAGAGCAGGCCCTCAATAGGACATCTGCAGTAAGATTTTCAGACTAAAGTTTGCTATTTTTTTACTTGTAGTGTTTGATTGGACAGCCAGCACTGAAATGGTTCTTCCAAGGATCTTTCAAAACATCATTGCTGAAAATTAGACCACACATTTTCTGCCATTTTAAATATTAATATAAGCTTCCTAATAGTTTCAATATATTTTCATTAAAAAAAATAGAGAAAGAAAGAGATAAAGTTGAAATTCTGGCCCTGAACATTGGTATATAGCATGTTTCTGGTCATTTTATATAATTGCCTCTCCTACTAGAGGCTACAGTAGGAAAGGCAATTATATAAATTATGGTAATAATTACCGGTAAGTGTGGTTTCTTGCCATCAAATATGGCTCATCATAACTCATAATTCTGCCCTCTACTCTGTTTTTACAGTCATCTGCTTTCTAAAAGTTCTCTATTTCCCATTCCAGGATCGAGCAGCTCGCATGAATGAATTGGTGGTTCTTCGTAGAGAACTCGAGAAAGGATCACAAGCCAAGCAGGATAAGGAAAATGAGATCATGGCCAAGTTGCAAGATCAGATGATATCAAATAAAGCAGCAAAATATTTTTTACAACTAAGAGCTAAACTTCAGAATACGATGTTGACTTTGGTACGTAGAGCACCTCCATATTTGGAGCTAATGGGAGCAAGGTTTTTTATTTAAGTATGTGAAGTTTTTCTCTCTCTCTTTTCATGTTTATTTTATTTATTTATTTAATTTATATCCCGCCTCTCTTCACCCAAATCGGGGAACTCGAGGCGTCTGAATTATGTTCATAATTCATAATATTTTCAGATTGAAATATGATTCCACTTATCACCAAATAAAGATAAATATACATTCTTAAAACAATACTTCCTGCTTTGCTACTGGACTTAAATCAATTTTAAAAAATGGTTTTGTTCCTTCTAGCTTTAGATTTAATCTCTGATAGCTTTCAATTTCAAGAACAGAAAGCTTCAGCTGAAACATGGAAATAAAGTTTGAGTAGCCTCAAGACATCACCTTTTTTCACCAAAACAAAGTACGAAGTGGAGAAATATCTTTAGTGGAAGTTTCATGATTACAATGGTGCTAGAATACGGTCATATTTTTCCTATTGTGCACGAACATACATTAGTTCTATTTATTACACAATGAAAAAGTATTTGCATTTGCATTTACCTATAAGTAGTGATATATTTAGCAGGAATTCTCCTATTAGTCGACTTTCTATTTTACTAAACCTGGATTGTTTTAAAGCAATCCATAAAAGTAGTTACACACCTGATCTAGTTTTTATTTTGGGATACTTGATTTATCATTTCCATATGGGGGTCATTTTTTTTTAAATTCTTCGCCATGGACAAGTCTTTTGTCACTTTTTGTCATCCTGAACCTTGGTCCATAACCAACCATCTGCAAGAAAGGAAGATGAATTAATTTGGTCTCTCCTGGCACTTTATGGATTCTCTTCGTTTCCAACTGGTGCTTGGGGAGTTTTTGAATGACTAATTCAACCAGTTTTGCCATTCCTCTTACCAAACTCTATAAAAGAAAACTGGCAAGAAAATTGGTTGAAATCATTCCTGAGTATCCCCTCCAGTGTGCAGATCTAAATATGCCCTGTGGTTCATAGAGATAGCCTCTGGAAGATAAAGTGACAGAAGACACATCAGAAGTGTAAACATGACTAGACAGAGATATGAGTCTAGATTTGGGCTCATATATTGGCTATAAGATAGTGAGATATCATTACTTCTCTAACCTTATTGCATCTGCCAAGTGCCATCCAGCATCCTTATTTAAACTAACTCAGACCTTTAAGAAAATGTAGGTTGAAAAGATGTTCCCCGAGGCCACCATGACTAAAAGTGAAATTAGTCAGATTTGTTCTGTTTTGTATTCACAATTTACATAATAGTGTCTTGCAATATTAACTGGAATTCTTTTGAGTCTATGGGGTTTAAGGAAATGGATAGCATCCCCTATAATGTGAGCCTAGCCACTTCAAAGTTGGACTCCAAGCTCTCCTGGCTTTTTATGGTTACAGGCTAGCCTAAATTAGCGATAGAGGTTTATTTATAGTAATATTATTACAATATTGTGATTTATTTTTTATTATTGGCTCTCAAATAACAATTGTTAAAATGCACCCAGTGAAACC
The DNA here is from genome assembly GCA_027560395.1 of Boaedon fuliginosus. Lineage (NCBI taxonomy): Eukaryota > Metazoa > Chordata > Lepidosauria > Squamata > Lamprophiidae > Boaedon > Boaedon fuliginosus. The sequence goes on from JANHGC010003420.1 coordinate 450,823, forward strand.
AATGTGTGCACATATTAGAAAGAGCAAGTGGGAATTGTTTATCTCTCAGTATTCTAGCATTGTGCTTTTTTTCCTGCCCTTTTGTGTTCTTGTTGCTATGATTTGGGAAATTTTTGTGCAGCTACAGTCTAAAGTAATACTGTGACTGCAGCCAGGCTTTCCATTGGTAATATAGATATTTGTTAGCAGCACTGAAATACTTACTTAGCTATCCATACAGAGATGTCTTTTTCTGATCTCCCTTTTCTTATAATCCCTAGGATGCACAGCTTACCAAACTTGAAAATGAAACGGCTCAAACCTCATTGGACATAACAAATACAAATAATAAGTTGAACATGCTTCAGAAGACTCTTTCCGAACTGGACAAGGAATTGGATGAGTTAAACAGCGAGATCAGTCATAGTGAGACTGAGATTGCTAAACGTAACCTTATGATTGGACAAAAACAGGATACCATCAACTTGTACAATAAGAAATTGGAAATGATGATTTCTCAACTTGGGGTATGTTCCATTTTTTTCTTGGGTTGCTCAGGGCAATATAGATGGCTTGCTCTCTCATTTTTTTATACCAATTCTGTGGAGCTTAAAGATAGCACTAGCCCATAAGCATCCAGTATATTCATTAATTAGTAAGGGTGTTTAAAGGTATCCCCCATTCAGTTCTACAGTCTAACCACCACACATTAACCTTGCTTTATGTTGGCATTTATTCTATCTAACTGCTAAGCAAATCAAGGCTGGAAACATTATTAAAGCAACCAATACCCAAGCCGACCTCTTATTCAGTATACAGCAGGAATAATTAAAAGAATCCACATGGAACTTGATAACTTGGATTAGAAAATGAGAAAACCAGCGACACTGTACTTTTCTCTACATCTGAAAAGTGATACTGATTGCCTGTATTTGCCAAGATCTAAATGAGAGAGATGTCTCCTACAGGTGAAAAAAAAAATGTGGAGGACGAAAAGCATGGTTTGAATGATTACATCAAGAAAAGTGAAGAACCGTTATTGAAAGAAGTCCATCAAGGAAAGCATTGGGGGAAAAAAACAATGGTGAAAGCTGATTATAAAAAAAGAAATAATCAAACCAATTTATTAATTAGAAGAATACACCAATACATAGTCAGTGCTGGAGAATGTAGAATCCCACATAGAATTGGTTAAGATCAGGAGTATTAAAGAAACTCAAAGCTTTATTTTAGTGGCTCAATGAGAACCTTTGCCAACTAATTGCATGAAAGTGAAAATAGCCTGTAACGAACAGCAAATGCCATCTTTGTAATAAAAAGGATGACACATTTGACAATCTAAAATGTGACTGCCACAGACTACACAAACTGATTACAAACATTGTTATGATCGAATTGCCAAAATTACTCATTTGAAACTTTGTCAGAAGTTTAGATATGAATGAAGCAAGAGCCACTGGGATCCAACAAGTTGAGAAGGTTTTAGAAAATAAGTGGACTAAGATCTTATGGGGCTTTAAGATCCAAACAAGCTTCTTGCTCCTAATATGCCCGATAGAATAGTTACCAAAATGAAAAAAGTCTGAACCATTGATGTTCCTGTATTGGATGATATTAAAACTGAGGAAAAACAGTTGGAAAATTATGAAATACGGGGCTTGCTGATCAAAATTGAATGCTTGTGGAAAATGAAATCCACTGTTATAACAATTGTAATTGAAACTTTTGGAGCAATCATTAGGTTAATTTTCCTAAAACTACACAGAGCTGAGAATTGGACCAATAGTTGCCAGCAAATGAAAGAAGTTGGAAATGGGATGGTTTCAACTTGAGGTTGTGGAGAGCAACTTCAGTGAATCCCTATGGAAGAGACAGGTGGGCAGCCACTTAGAATACTCCTGACTATGTCTTTCTAAGCCACCTCCCTCCTTTTTATTGATGTGATTCAGAACACAGCTGTGATTAAGGGACTGGAACGAATTTTGGATGCCAAATAGCTCTGCAGGCTTTCCCTTGTATACTTTTTTTCTTTCTTCTAGGGTCCTTGGTAAATGTACAGTATATCCAGTGCACATGGGGTAACTTTCTATTTTGGGGAAGAATTCCCTAAACTAAGATGAAGTATTTTATAGTCAATAAAAAAAAAGAAGTTCACAGGTGGACTTTAGGTGTTCATGGAAAAGAATGTAGCTCAGGGCTGAACTGTGGAGTCCCTGGTGTTCTCTGAGCTTGGTTGTTTGCCTGCGGACATTTTGTTACCTGACTAGTGAAGATGTTTTTAAAACTGTATTGAATTGCAAGTAACCAAATCTAAATCCATTATATATTCCTGTTTCAAGGGACAAGAACTGGGGCCGTTGGAAATTGAAATTAAAAAACTCACCAAACAAATAGATGAAATGGAACTGGAGGTAGTGAAGCTCCAAAAACACTGGATGAAGCAACAGAGGGAATTAGTGAAGCTTACTCAACAACGGGAAGAGCAGCTGGTTTCCTTAGATATGCTAAAGAAAGAGATCACAATCAAGGAGCAAAAGAAAGTACGCATTGAGAGTAAGTGCAGCACTCTTGAAATCTGATTGGATGATTAGGTAATTACATTGCTTCAAAGATTTTGAAATTGCTTATGCTAAACAAAAAGCATAATTGAAACAGTGGCTGCAGAATAAAAACTTTATTCTGGAAAGCGAGCGGCCATATCTTAGTGATAAAATCTATCAAAGATCTTTGCAAGCATTTGAGGTAATTTCAGTAGTCTGTAACAAGGTTAACTGTATACTTCTTTATAAAAGTCATATAAGATGAATGAAATAGTATACATACAGATTTTTTTTAAAGCAAACCTTTGTTTTGTTAAACTGTCAAACAAACATTGCTGCATCAGGTTATACAGTATATGACTGCCCACTATTTGCTGAATCCCTGAAGCCACGTTTCACAGCAAAGTAATGCACCTGAGCTTTCTAAAATTGGTTTTCTGTTTGCCAAATCTGAATTTGCATTCAGAAAGGAATTGAAATTCTTGGCTGCAAACATTCATACAACTTTGCTTAATAACATCTGGAAAAACATTTTGTTGGTCACAGTATTTTAATTTAATTTAATTTATTAAATTTATACTCTACCTCTCTTCCCCAGTCAGGGGGGACTCGAAGAGGCTAAATGAGACAGTAAATAAGGGGATTATTTTGAATAAGGGATATAAAATACTTCACTCATGGAGAGGAGGTATCTTTCCTATGCTGTTACTTAGGGATGGTCAAATCAATTTATTTAAGTTGATTTCATTTTTCCATATATTTAGTTCAACATTTGTCTGATTCTTAATCTTGGATATTAAAAAGCACATTTATTTTTATACAGTATGCAGATTTTGAGTGCGCAGACTCCATCCCCCCACCCAGTCCTGCTGATAGAATCGATTTCCCCATATATATTGCACATTTTATTCCAATACTTCCGTCTCTCATGTTATTTGCACCATTTTACACCTTAAACAATTGTTACCTTTTTTCCTATCCTTTCAGATGATATCCAGCAGGAGAAAAATGAACTGAAGGACATTGAGCGACACATGAAGAATATGTCTAATGATCTGGTGAAGCTGCATTTATTGATCAATAAGAATAGTGGGAATTCTAATGAGTTACAGCAAGGAAACACCATCATGGAAAATGAATTTGTGCGCTCCCTCAAGGTATTCCTTGGCCTAGATGTATTTCTCACAAAGTCAGGGTTTGATGCTGTTGTTCAGTACTGCTAAAACTACAAAAAAGAGGAGGTTTTGATAACTAGCCTGCAATCCCTTTGTGAACAGAAGAGCAATGACAATACTTCACAGCAAAAGGCTGTATAATATAAACAGTTGGTCTAGATAGGGCTCTGAAACTCACAGCCTGGATGCGTCCCATGCTGGCCACACCCATGCCCAGTTTAGTGAAGGGGTAGAAAGTCCCGATACATCATATGACACCGCCGTGACAACATGGGTTTGACACCCCTGCTCTAGATAATTCAGTTTCTAGAGAAGAAGACAGGAAAAACATAAGGATAGTCCTTGACCTACAAATCAGGATTCAGCCCAACATTTCTGATGCTAAGTGAGAGAGTGGTTAAGTGAGTTTTGCCTCTGTTTACGAACTTTTTGCCACAGTTGTTAAGTGAAACACTGCAGTTGTTAAGTTAGTAGCACAGTTGTTGAGCGAATCTGCCTTCTCCATTGACTTTGCTTGTCAGAAGGTCACAAAAGGTGATCCCATGACTCTGGGACACTGCATCTGTCATAAATATGAGTCAGTTGCCGAACAACTGAGTTTTGATCATGTGACCATGGAGATGCTGCAACTGTCCTAAGTGTGAAAAATTGTCATACGTGACTTTTGAAATGACATGCAAGATTTAAGACCAATTAAAAAATGCTTCTTTATACTATTATGGTAGTAATGACTATCGATTTAAATGTTTTTTAAAAGAGAATTGGGCAAATTTAGAGACAGAGCTACTCATAGATTAAATTGGCTGTATCTTTTGTACACCAAAAGCAGCACAATTTCAACCATATTAACAAAGAAATACTTGAAAGTTATTGCAATCCCACCCTGCTTGTAAGCATCTTGGAAGCATTTAATTGGCCCTTGTGCAACACAGGGACTTGAAGTAGGTGGGTCTTTGGCAGACGTAGCAGAGCTTTTCTTAAATTCTGTTGCTAGCCCAGTCTGATAATTATCCTTGTTCTGGATCATTTGTTTATTAGAAGTAAATAAAAGATACAATGCACATATTCCTGGTTCTAGATATCAGAGAGAGAATCAATTGAGATGCAAGAGAAACTGGACCGACTCCATGAGGAAAAAGAGAGGCTCATCAACAGTCTAGTTGAGGCAGAGTGAGTTCTGATTTATCATATCACGTCTGAATGCTTAAATAGTACAGGTGGAAAATATTCATGACTTTTTTTTGAGAGTCCATTTTCTAGGTTGGGTCATCAACTATGTCAGAGCATAGACACATGGAAAGTAAATCAGATTTCCTTCCTGTGTTGCAGTTTGAGAGATAAGCAGAGAGCAGCCTCTGCACCTAGAATCATTGAAGGTAATTCATAAATTGTCACTACACAGGTGTGTAGTGGAGAAAATAAATGGAGGAAATAAAATGGAGCGGCCTCCTTTTTCCTCTCTGCCTTTTGGACATGATCAGAGTCTAATCCAGCTCCTCGCTTTGTGTAACCTACCTCCAGGCGAAGCCCCATGAAATATCATCAAGAGTATAAATCTTGCTCACCCACTCACAGTACAGCCTAAGTGCAGCCCTAATAGGGAATTGCAACACAGGAACAAGGCCAGGAAGCCCAACTTCCATCCTTGATCAGCCTGATCATAATAGCATCCCATCTCCTTAACAATGGACTTCCCCAGCTTCTCCTGAAAGAGCCACTTTGTCTAACAATAGAAATAACTCCAGGTGCATGGTCAAGGACCTGCTTTGCTTCTCCAGAAGTTGCCAGCCAATCAGATGTCTGGGATTTCCTGCCCTGTATTACAGCCCTCAACCTCTGTAAAGACCTTTGCTTTCCCATTGTTCAGGGACCCTTTTTTTATAAAGCAGCCATCCAAGGTCCTTGCAATAAACATGGCTCCTTCTCGTTGTTGTGTTCTGTACTTCCGATTTTTCCACAACCTGAAATGCCTTTTTAGATTACGTTTTAATGTCATCATTTTTATTTTATTATTTATTATTTTTATTTATCTTCTTGGTTTTTGTGTGGAATCTACAGGTGAATATATTTTCATGACATAATGTTGTGGAAATATAATTCTTTCTGGCAACAAATTCCTGGCATTCTTCGTACATAAAAGCTAATAGTAGTCATGATTGTGTTCTTTTGTTTTGATAGAATATGAAATTGTATGAGTGTCTTGAGGTACAATTTGATAATGCTACTAATTATGACAAATGGCACACCTCCTGTTTCCATATATACCATCATCTGCTAGGGTTCTGCTAGCTACTGTCTTGTTTTACTCTCCTCTGGCATTTCAGATGTCAAATGATGCAATGGGAGAAGAAGATACAAATAGCCAAAGAGATGCGTGCTGCAGTGGACTCAGAAGCTGAGCAGAATGAGATCAGAGCCATGAAGTCAGAGATTCACAGGATGCAGGTGAGACAGGAAGTGCTGGAAGGCAAATCTGCTGGTTACCCAGATTGGCAAAAGACCACTGATTTCAATCAAACTAGTCTAAGGTTTTGTATCACAAATACATTTAACCCAAATAATATATGATCTGTACTTATCCAATCTCCTGTTTTTCCTTTCTTGGTGTACCTATATATTGAAGAAAAGATTGCATAGAATAAACAAGTGGGCCTGGGGGGTGTTTTTGGCAGATTTAGTTCCAGGATTTGTAACAAGCATAAAAGTATTTTGGATATGATAAAAAGATAGTGTCTCTCTTGACACTTCATGTAGACTTATTGACAGCAGTGTGGAATTGTTTGCCATTCTGAATGGTTTTACAATGTTCCAGTCTAGCCTGATTTTCTAGTGATCTTCTATCCTCACCATTCCTGCTTAGTTTATAACCCAGATAAAATAACTAGTTTCTGCCACTCACTGAGATATTTTTAATACAGAGTATTACATGGTAGAGATTTCAAAATTCCAGTAACTCTTGCACACTGTGCAGTCCAAATCCTGACAGATATGGGGAATCCAAATTGCAGAATCATTAAAGGGGAACTACTCAGATTCTGACTGCAAATTTTTAAGTGGATGAGAATCTATTACCTTGTAAATATTTTTTTTGCTGAACTTCAAGCTCCTCTCTGCTTACCTTTATAAGATTGGCTAGATGCTGCCACCTGCTGTGAAGCTGAACTAGGATATAAAATGTAAATTAATTTTTAGATATATTGTGACTATAATTCTGACTTTGATTGAATATTTCAGAAAAAATATCATCTTGGATCCAGATAATAGTTAATTTTGTGATAGGAAAGGCACTAAGAACTGTTAAGAAACTCAGCAGGCTAACTGTCTATAAGAGCTATTTATAATTATAGCTATCTATAAGAGCTGCCGACTGTTCAGTTCCCGAGAGTGATTAAAACCATCTCCTGCTTGGGCAGGGGGTTGCCTGCTTGGGCAGGGGTTTGGACTCGATGACTTACAAGGTCCCTTCCAACTCTGTTAATATATTATTATAAGAAATATGGATTAATATTTACTAGGCCCTATTTACGTGATGTTTTGCAGACATCAGCAAGGTGTTTCAAGTATTCTGTGAGGTAGATTGAGTTCACTAAGAGCCCCCAAAATTTGTAGATTCTGCTGATCAGTGTGGTGGTACCCTAGTTTTAGATTTTCTGAACCATGTTATGCAAAGTTTTGGGCTATAGATGATAATGTACCCATGTCTACAAGGATATAGAAATATCTGACTCATGGGTGATATCCAAGAATATTCAGTTGGCTTGCTTCCTTTCTGCAATATAGGTAAGGTACCAACAGCTGATGAAGCAGCAGGAGAAGTTAATGAGAAATATGGAGGCAGCAGTTTCCCGCCGAGAAACAATTGTGGTTCGTGCTGAGGGCCAGAGCAAAACGAATAAGCAAGTACTGACAAAGGGTGACTTCTACTACAAGAAGTTGGAGCTTATAAAAAAGATCAAAGAGACCCAGAAGGTCAGCAAGTAAAAATTGATATTACAGATCATTAGGGAATTACACACACACACACACACACACACACACAGAGTATCTGAACAACTGATTATTTGTAGAATATTTCCTGAAATAGTCTGGAGAGCTGAGTTGGTTACTCTGCTGTTCTCTCTTGTAACTTAATGCTTTACTTTCAGCTTTCCAATATGGAAATTAACAGAGCTCCTTAATTCATCGACAATAGTGTGGGCCATTGTATCTCTAGTGGGACTAATTATGCCATCCCAGATATAATATTTTTGCTCCTGCTTAAATACAAAATTCAATAAAACTATAATTTTCATCTTATATTGCTATAAATCAAAACAGTAACAAGGAATCTTTTAAAATCAAAAGAGTATTTGGTGAGCAGGAACAGTCAATTTTTTCAGGATCACAGCAGTGGCTTGAATAACTTGGATGCATAGATTCATCCTAGTCAGATAAGGTGAAAGGAGGAAAAAACCCTACTTTATAGCATCATCTATGAAAGGAATATTTAAACTTGGTCAGTGAACTGGATTTACAGTAATTTATCAGTCTGGACAGAAAGCAAAGACTACAGCATCTCCAAAAGGCAAACAAGATTTCATACACTCCGACCAAAATGGGTTTTTACCCAAGAGGCATCTTAAGGATAACGTGAGAATTACCTTGGACATTTTGGAGTATTACGAGGTCCACCCAGAAAGACAAATGGCACTAATTTTTATTGATGCACAAAAAACCTTTGATAACCTAAATTGTGGATTTATGACTTGGCAATTAGAGCAAATGGACTTTGGGGTAAAAA
>JANHGC010003421.1:28745-39746 GCA_027560395.1 Boaedon fuliginosus
TAATTTGGGGAGGAGCAAGAGAGATTTTCATTATTTTATTTTTATCTGACTTCTTTCATATTCAGAATAAAGATGGAAGGGACCTTGGAGATCTTCTAATCCAACCTCCTGCTCAAGCAGGAGACCCTATACCATTTTGGACAAGGGGCTATCCAGTCTTTTCTTTAAAACCTTCAGTGATGGAGCACCCACAACTTCTGAAGGCAAACTGTTTCACAGTTTAATTGTCCACACTGTTAGGAAGTTTCTCCTTAATTCAACGTTGCTTCTGTTTATTAGTTTCCATACACTGTTTCTTGTCTTGCCTTCTGGTCCTTTGGAAAATAAGTTGACCCCCTTTTCTTTATTCCTCAAATACTGGAATACTGTTATCATGTCACCCCTGGTCATTCTTTTCTCAAGACTAACCATACCCAAATCCTGCAACCATTCTTTATATATTTTAGTCTCCAGATGTTTAATCTATAACAATTAAATATATTAGGATTAATCATGTATTATGATTAAATCTACTATGCCATCAAGTCAGTCTTGACTCCTGGGGAACCTCATGAAGTTTTCTTGGCAACATTGTTGAAAATGCATTGCTAGTGCCTTCTTCTTAGGGCTGAGGCTATGTCATATATAAAATATATGTCATATATTTTAGCATCGTATCTCTAAAGCAACTTTTATTATTAAAAGTCAGTTTAATAACCAAGACAAATATGACAAGTTTTATCATTCTACACGTTTTCAGCTGCTTTTAGCGGATAATATCTTATGCATCTTCCCAGTATCGGCAAAGGGGAAAAAAAGAATTGGTAACATTTCTGGAATGATATTCCATTCTGCATGTTCATAAAGGTTGCTTGTTTATCCTCTGGCCAATAAGTCAGTATTATATACTCTTTCTTTCTGGCCATCATGACTATGAGTCTCCTGATGCTGTTAGCAATAGCTCTTGTTAAAAATTGATAAAGGTGAACATGATAGTTGCTTTTCTCCTCTGTCATCCCTTCAGATACAAACCCAAGCTCCTTCTGCCTTCAAGGCTACATCACATTTGTTGATCCTTTATGATAAAAATGGAAAGGCTGGTGGGTATATCTTTCTGGGTCTTTTTTGTACCTGATATGATACAAGAGTGATTCAGTAAAGCTGTTTCTCCAAAACATATTCCACTGTTAGGATTCCTTCTAAATCTTGATTGTATGGAAAAAGTAAGGCCAAAATATTCTTTTAAGTCTCATTTTGCAGTGGTGGAAAGTCAAAATGTTATCTGCTCAGCAAGGTTTTCTTTATGTTAGTGACCCACATAGAAGATGTCTTAAAAAGCTAAAAAAGCTTTAATGAGAGAAACAGACCATACTTATTCAAGACTTGGTTTTAATAACTCTTCCTACATAATCTGAAGAAAGATTAAGCAGGAAAACCAAAAGTGGAATAACAAATTTCTTGCAGCTCTTGCAAACTTTTAAAGGTCAATATAATTCTAGGCTGAGAGACATTAACTTATTAGACACTATGAAATACTAATAGCTGCTTCTGTCTAATGTCATTTTTTAAAAAAGTCTAATGACTGAAGAATGTATTGTAATGTGTAATACCAGAGTCACCGAATCAGTACTCTTTTTGCTCAGAATGAGTTTCTAAAATGTTTGAATCTAGGTGTTCCTCTACTACAGGGTTGTCAAACTCCTAGCCCGTGGGCCAGATGCACCATGTGCTGGACATGCCCATGCCCAGTTTAGTGAAGGGGGGAAAGTCCTGATACATCATGTGACATCACCATGACAATGTGAGTTTGACACCTCTGTTCTATTAGAACCATATGACTCATTCACAGTTGTGCTTTGCCAAGTGATCTAAATTTCCCTTCCAATCAATTGCTTGAAGCCTTGATGTGTGGGTATCCTTTCAGAGATTTACACATTATCATTTCAAGATTCTTTCTTGTTGCTTTATCTCATGTAAGTATCAGTGGAAGACACTTCTGTAGGCATTGCCACAAAGAATCTCACATGTAGTGCAAACTCTGTAACACTGTTTGAAACACATTAAATTTTGTATATGGCTTTCCTGCCATGAAATGCATATAGGTGTAAAGTACTACTTTTGTGGGTGACTATTTCAGATGCAAGGTCCTATCTGATAACAAAACTGGTTTGGGATATAAGCTGCTACATTAATGCTTCACTACAAGGGCACCCCAATTTTTTCATTGTTATCACCAGAGAGAATTATTTCATTACTAGGACATTTTTTTTTTCTGGAGTTCTACTCCTCCCTAAAATGAATTGACAAACTCAGCTGCTTAGAAACTGTTCTTATGCCTCCTTCCATACCCCTTTGAATTCTGAAAAGCAGGATACACAGTCTTTTGAGATCAGGGTTATATGTGAAACAATACCAAAAAAGTCACTCTCCAGATTTGTAATAAGTATGTAAACCTAAATTAGGCTAAATTCATATTTCTTTTGTTTCCTGTGATTTAGAATATAAGAAATTCTTATTTTCTTAATTCTGAAACAAGAAGAAATTGGGGTGTAACCAGATAGAATCCAAAAATAGATTAACAGATTAACAGAATTGGAAGAGACCTTGTAGGTCATTGAGTCCAATCCCCTGCCCTAGCAGGATCTCTCCTTGGGATCAAATTCACAGCCTCCTGATTGTGAGGCGAGAGCTCCACCTCTAGGCCATCTTCATCAAGTAATAAGATTAGAGCCTGAAAGAAGAGCCAGTTTGGTCTGGTGATCAAGATTCTGGCCTAGAAGTTAGGAGATTGAGAGTTTAAGGCCTGCCTTGTCATGAAAGCCAGTTGGGTGTCCTTGGTGGGTGTCTTTCAGCCAAATCCACCTCACAAAGTTGTTGTGGATAAACATCTTATGAAACCACAACATGTTCCCAAGCCAAAATGGATAAAAAAGCCAAATCCAGGCTAAATATCTGGCTGACTATTTAATATTAACAATATACATATCTTTAATGGTACCATTGCAACCAATGGTACCATTAAAGATCTGTTTATTGTTATGATTTGAATTTTGATTGTACCATCACAACTGCCATCTTGACTTTTTTATATAATATCAGTGGATAGCCCTAAATCGAAGCAAAAGAAAAAGAAAAAGAGTCTTCTGTCATGTTAAGGCCTTAAAAAAACTTACTAATGCATAGACAGTGAGCATTAAATGTACTACTTATACCTTTTCTTCTGCAATAATCAGACACAATTCTCCTTCTGGAAACTGAGGTAAAGTAGTAATAAAAGGAGTCCAGAAAGAACCCTTCCTGGTGCTTTGATATTACCACAGGGCTTGACCATTTCCTTGGAGTAACAGATGCTACACCAAGTGTAAAAAAAGTATTTCTGTCCAACAGAGAATCCCTCCCCAATCCTCCTTCCCCTATTTTTTCTACACAACAAAAGAAATGACAAGCCTACTAAAAACCTGACAGCTAAATCTATCATTCCCTAAGGCAAACATAAAATAAATGAGGACATACATGTTGCATTAATATTTTTCATGAGCAACTCTCTTTGTCAAAATGGTGATGAGCTGAACCTCCAAGTAGGTATTGTAGCCTCCAGAATGTATAATGTTCATTTCTGAATCACATTCTTTCTCTAGAATTATTTTTTATGTTGTGTGGGATGGCACTGATACATGATCTGCTTCTGACCTGTGAGTCCAACTTTTAATAAGCTGAATCTCCTTCCACTAAAAGTGAAAATTTTAGCTTTTAGTCACTATTATTTTTATAAGAAGTGGTTCATTTGGCTATAAAACAGATATATCCTTGGAATGGTTGCAATGCTCTTATTCCTAAAATGAGCAAACAAAATAGGAATTAGTAATTTCACATGATACCCAAGTACTTGCCTGGTAAATCAACAGTGCTGCCATCTGTTTCTAAATGACTATAGAGATTTATGAAGCTGATGACTTTTTGTTGTCTCTCTCTTAATGCCAAGGCATATTTGACCTTTCTTACTAGCCAAGGGTTTATCAGATCACTAGCAACCAAACTAGCAGCCAGATTCAAATGATCAAATGCTTGGAGAAGTCCTGGTTCCTTGTCTTCTCGCCATATTCAGATTATTATTCCCACAGATAAATTGTGATTGATTGGTGACCTCTATGAGCCTAAGCATTGGCAATCACAGATCAGAAAGCCACTTCAGTCATAATTTGCTTTTGCAGACAAATAATGTGTGAATATTTACAGATGCTTTACAGAGCTCCATAAAATGTCAACAGATGATGAATATTTTCTCAGCCTCCATAGATTTTGCTCAGTTAAATAGAACTGGGGCCAAGCCTGTTCTATGAAAAATCTCAATTTTTATACTGACTGAGCTGTACAGTACAATAAAGCTAACTCAAAATATCCTATTATTTCTTCTCTCAGCTTTCTTCTTTTGTGGCTAGACAAAACTGCCAAATAACAAATAGAGGGTGGGGGAAAGTCCACCATCCTTAAATTAATGAAAATTGTGGATTCTCCCAGAGTACGTTAGCTGCTATAATGCAGAAAATAGGCACAGTAGGGATCTTTTACCTGAAGATTTTGCACTGGTTTGAAAGAAGTTTTGGATTTGGAAAACTGCGCTGAATTATTTCTTGCTCAATGGTGGTTTAACCTCCAAGCAGCTTTCTTTTTATGGAGAAGAGAAGATAGTGCGATATTGTTGTTCATTTCCCAGCTGGAGAAAATTCTTACTCCATTCCTCTCCCAAATCTTGTGTTCCATATGTTGTAAAACAAATGAATTGAAATGCCCAGGCTCTTTGAGTAGTAGGTTATTTTTCCCTATTCCATTGTGGATAGAATGGGGTGGAATAGATGTTGGTTACTCTAGGGTCAGAAGCAGCTTAGAGGAAGTCTGTGATCTGTATACGATTTTCAATATTATGAATTGCTCCAGAGAGTTTGTGGAATGAAAACAATGGCAGTCTGAAGCATGGCCCTATATCAGGGGAGAACCTCCTTTCTCCAAAAGAGTATTGTTACTGTCATTAAAATGATGAGCACTAATTTAAAAAATGGACTAGCAAGCCTGTAACACAAGCCTCTCCCCCCCCACCTGGGGGTGTTGGTGTTAATTAGGTTTATGGTGATTTTGTGATTGAAAGTTTAAACCTTCCAATAGTAATCTATGAGAGATCTATGACTTGCAAAGCAGAGTCACACATTCCTCCCTGAGTGCTCCTCCTCAAAAAACATTCAGCAAATACTGGATGCCAGTGAGAATCTTCTACTAGACTTCTCATTTATTAACACAATGCATTATTATTATTATTTTATGTAGAGGTGGAGAAGGCCTATTTTTAGTTATCCTGGACTATTATTCTTCAACCTCTACACCTAGAAGACATCTGGAAGGATTTTAGCACAAGCTGTATGGAAAGTCCCAGAGCAACCCCATAGAATTCATTCATGTAAGAAAGGCAAACGTATCTCAAATTCTAAGAAAGAGACAGAGAGAAAGGGAAGCGGAAAGTTAAGAGCTTCCTCGGTGAAGTGCCATCAAGCTCTGGTCACAGCAGTGTAGTTAATATGACAGAAGGTTTTGAACATAAAAGTCAAGATGACAGAAGCTTTAAAGCATAACACTTCATATGACAGAAGGTTTTAAAAAGACTTCTAACAAGTCATGATGGATGAAACAGAAATAGAAGATGTTCATGCAAGTCAATTGTACCCAGAGAGGTTACAAACAGATGAGGATCTGGAAGATGGAGAATGATTAGAGAAAGACAAGAAGATCCTAAAAACAGACATCACTATGATCAAAAATTAGACCACTGAAACTTTGTAATTAGCCATGGACACTGATATTACATCTCAAACTGTCAATAATTTCAGCTTTTGGTGTGGAAGCTGTTTCTACAGCTGCTCTCAAAGGAGAAACAAGGATCTAAAAAGATACTTTTGAAGGAAAAAAGGCTATATCTTGCCATATCTACCCCCAACCTGTAGTGTTTTAGATGTGTTGTGTTTTAGCTTCTTTAATGCCCACACAAATATAGCCGTTGGTCATACCTTGTTGGAAAGTACCAGAATGCAGAAGTTTGTATTGGAATATCACTAAAAAGAAAAAAGAAATCCCAAGTCCATTTACTTTCTGCCACATTCTCCCTGCTTTTTCCCAATCAGCAAATGAAATGTAAATAGTATCTTTTAAAAAATTAATATATAGTCATACTTGAGCTGAATTATTGTTAGACAATTGACTAAAGCAAGGCAAATCATTTGTAAAAAGTGCTTTGGAAGACGTCAGAGAGCAAATAAAGTTCCTTTCTTGGAATCATTTAAGTAGCTTTATCTAGTTACCTTACTCTTCTGAATGATTTGTCCATCTTGTGTTATTACAATGCTATGAGAAAAGAAAAGTTGAAAGTCACATGATGTTGATACTTGAATATTCTGAACTATGTCACAGAAAGTTATTTCCTGAGAAGGTATGGCACGGATTATTATTATTATTATTTATTGGATTTATATCCCGCCTCTCTTCACCCCTTCCAGGGGAACTCGAGGCGAAAACTTAAACATAAATTGTGTGTTATATTAGGAAAAAGGGGAAAAATGGTCAAAGCTCAGGAACTTATCTCATTAACTACTATTTAGGTAATAGGAATGGAAGATTTTATTTATTTATTTATTTATTTATTTTTATTAGATTTATACCCCGCCTCTCTTCCCCGGTCAAGGGGAACTTGAGCAGCTAACAAGATATGCAAATAAATCTGCAACCATGTTCTCCAAAGTGACTAATGGTCCCATAGAGAGTTTGTTAATATTCATATACCCACACAAACACACACAAAGGAGGTGAGCTTTCTGATTTACTCAGGGTACTTCAATGTCATTTTCAATGGATGACAATATCAAACATTCAAATTTACTATCTCTCAATAATACACAGAAACATTGCAGTCAGTACTGATCAAAAACAACCACAGCCTTCTAAAATGAAGGAGGGTCACTATCCCTTGTTGTAACAAGTCAAACCTGAGGAAAATAACACAAATCAATTATAGACTTCCTCAAGAGCGTCAAAGAGTTATACTTTGGGGTTCCTCAGGATGGTAGATATCTTTCTGTCGGTGCCAAACATGGTTTTGATGTTTTATGCTTCAACTATTGAAACATTTTATGCTTCAATTATTGAAGCCTCACAGCAATCTAGTATATATATTGCTGTGAGGCTTCAATAGTTGAAGCATAAAGTGTAATTATATTTAATTATCCAGCCTTTATTATTTTTATAAATAACACAGGGTGACAAACTTACCTAATACTCTTTTTTTTTCTATTTTCCCCACAACAACTCTGTGAGGTTTATTTATTTTTTTAGTGTATGCCAAACTCTATGAGGTAAGTTGGGTTGAGAGAGAGAGGGACTGGCGTTAAGTTACCTAGCTGGCTTTCATGCTTAAGGTTGGACTAGAACTCATAGTCTCGTGGTTTCTAGCCTGGTGCTATAATCATTTAATTGGTGATCCTACATTGGTGATCCTGCATTTTTTTCAGTGGAAAAACAAACAAACAAATAGAGACTCTTTCAATAAAGCATAAATTTCCTGTAGAGGCAGTTTCCTGATCTGGTCTGTCTTATAGGGTTGGCAGCTGTCTTCATCATCATCAGCCATTCAGTCATGTCCAACTCTCAGCCACTCTATGCATCAGCACTCTCCATGCCCCTCTGTCTAGCACTGTGTCCTTTAGATCTGCATGGTCATGACAGTGTCATCTTTTAGAGTGTCTAGCCAACAGGTGCTAGTGCACCCCCTTCTCCTTTTTCTGCTGATCACTCCCAGCATGATTGATTATTTGAGTAAGTCAGCTCTCATGATATGACCATTTAGTTATGAGGCTGATTTCTTTACTCTTCCAGATGTTATTCATGCTAGACATTGCAGTTGTTCCAAGTGCTATATGTCTCCTGATCTCAGGGCTGAAATTACCACTCTGGTTGATTTTAGAACCCAGGAAGATGAATTCCTTTGATGTTTCGATTGACAGCTGTACCCATAGTCAAATGGATGAGGAATGCAGGAGCAGGCAATTTTTTTATTATGCTCTGGAAAGTAGATAGAAAGGCTATACTATAGTTTTTCTCATCTGTGTGCCTCTTAGGAAGTGTTGCTTGCTGCTGCTTCTAATTCCTGATCTAGAAAGCTTCATATTAGCTTGTTGACTAGTAGCTATATCTAGTCCTACCCTCCATCAGTTTGAGTTTCCCATGCCCTTCACCGAAGAGGCCAAATATACAATATAATCTTGGTAGATTTTTCTGATATGTTACATAGAAACATGTATTCATACACACACAGGAACAGGGCAGCATTACATAGTACAATATTCAATCCATGAGCATCAGTAACATAGCAATCCTTTGGATAGTTAATTAGGATTAGATCTGTTTAATCTTACTTTGACTTTTTCGTTCTGCACAGAAAGCACATTGTGCATTAGCTTGTATTACCATAGAACTGAAACAACTTTGTGCCATTATTTAAGTCATTTAAAAGGATGAATTAGGAACACAATCAGAGAATAAAGCAGGCTATTTTTTTACAATTCTCTGATTACCAGAAAGGCAAAACCTTACACATTACCAAAACCCACTAGAAGATATAATTTTAAGGAGACAAAAAATATAAATTATTATGAAATACTGGGATGAAGAAGAATCATATTGATGATATTCAGATATTTTACATTAATAATGAAATAATATTAAATTTAGCTTTTATCATGCATCACCTATTTTTTAGAACATATCTCTACCAGATCACTCAAGGACTATTTTCAGACTCTCAGTCAGAAGAATGTGTCCATATACATATAATATACTAATCTTTAAGAATTTACTGCTACTATATGAATTTCCCCCTCACTTCTCTATTTTATCCCGTTTTTCTTGCACTTTTTAATTTTTTTCTTTAATTTTTTCTTTTAATTTTTTCTCAATTTATATTTGTCATGAATAAATTCACTTTACCCCCCACTGACACCAAGTGCTGGCAGCATTGGGCAGTGCTGCATATCTATATTACCTGTAGGGGGAGATGTGGCTCAGCCTGTATAAATAGAATACACATGCTCCTCCCAAGCACATTTCTTCCACATTCTGAACCTGTACCCTACCTGAAAACCTCTTCTGAGGCATCCTTCCTTTTTTCTTTAATAAATCTATTATTCTTAAAACCCTGAGTTATGTAGCTGATTCCAAGATCCCAACCTCTAACGCTGACAATATTGATTTTTATCTTCTTCTTTATAAAATTTTAATAAAAATTATGTACAAAAAGTAATTTGGGGAACTACATGCTAAGTCTTGAATTTCAAGGAACAAATAACATAAAAAAGACATCACTGCTTACTGTCCAAGCAATTAGTACATTATTGTGTAAGTGTGGATGTTTTAGGCTTCCCAAATCTTTTCACTCAACATTCCTACTGCTGTATTTTCCTGCTACACCAGTTCAGCTCCAGTGTGGCTTATTGTTTAATCTGTAAATGAAATCTGCTAGGATTTCAACCTGCTTGAATATCTGACCTTTTGTCTAATTTCCATGCTGAATAAATGATGCTCTTCATAACATTGGCTGCTGATTTCTCTCAATCTGCAAAGAGCAAAAAGAAATTCTGCAGCAGTTGTGTTAAAGGAACACTTAGGCTTCAAGGTCTGACATCATTTGTGGCATAGGTTCTGATGCCAGATCCTGCCAGGTTTTGAGGGAAATTCAGTACTAATCCAGACTTCCCTGACCACACCCCTTGTTCTGCTTGAACCATTTATTTATTTATTTATTTATTTATTTATTTATTTATTTATTTATTTATTTATTTATTAGATTTATATCCCGCCTCTCTTCCCCAGACGGGGAACTCGTGGCGGCGTACAACAATGATAACGTGCCCTAAACAATAAAATCCTACCCATTCATCTCACACAATCAACCAAAAGAAACAACCATAAAAAGGGGAGGAGGGTCTTAACTCCAAACCTTACGACACAGCCAGGTTTTGACAGCCTTACGGAAGGTGGGCAAGTTTGGGATGGTCCTAATATCCGCCGGGAGCGAGTTCCAAAAGGACGGCGCTGCCACAGAGAAGGCCTGAGCTCGCTGTATGAGCCCCCCGTGCTCTGTTTTGACCAGCAGGGTGCTGCAGGAGCCTGTTTGGGCTGAAAATAGGGTGTGGGGGCCATGTGAGCCACCCTGTGTCCTGTTTTGGGCAGAATGGTGGTGCAGGAGCATCTGTCCCATCTCTCCCCCCTCCCGCTGGCCTGCAGAAGAGAACTACAATGCCGATCTGGCCCTTGAAGAAATCCAGTTTGACACCTGTGAGGTACAGGCAACATTATCTCTCTTCAAGGCCAAAAAATGGAAAAGGCTGAAAGTTCAGCTGGGGGAAGACTTGGAGAACATGAATGGAAACACTGAGAAGTATGTATGGCTGCCCATGCTATCACTATAAATTCTTCCCTTGTTCGTCACAACACTGCCTTGTAAATACCTGTATTCTTTTCTTAAAAGTGTGGCTTGTTTAACAAAGAGGTAAACTGGGAGGAGATTAATTTTGTTGCTTGCTGTGCATAGGGATAGTACTTGATCCTAAGGTAAAGGTAAAGGTTCCCCTTGCACATACGTGCTAGTCATTCCCGACTCATGGCTAAATGCCGAAAGCGCACGGAATGCTGTTACGTTCCCAACAAAGGTGGTCCCTATTTTTCTACTCGCGTTTTTACATGCTTTTGAACTGAAGGGTTGGCAGAAGCTGGGATAAGTAATGGGAGCTCACTCCATTACAGGGCGCTAGGGATTCAAACCGCTGAACTGCCGACCTTTCTGATTGACAAGCTCAGCATCTTAGCCACTGAGCCACTGCGTCCCTTCCCTTGATCCTACTTGCCTTTATACCTGACATCATCAACAAAACCCAGCTGTCCATCTGCTGAGCAAACAGGAAGTGGGGAGCAAATTGAGAGGGGAGGGGA
>JANHGC010003421.1:135546-145790 GCA_027560395.1 Boaedon fuliginosus
TCTATTCTATTCTATTCTATTCTATTCTATTCTATTCTATTCTATTCTATTCTATTCTATTCTGTATTCTATTCTATACATCACATTCTTGACCTTAGAAAAGTGAATATAATTCACTTTGCTGCCATTTTAGCGGCTTCTCACTGGATTGGGGGCAGTGCCTTTGCAGGGCCTGGGTGGGCTGCCTGATGGGCAAAGCGGCTTGCAAACATCCCGTCGGTTTTGTGACCCTGAGGCGGACCCTCTTGTCTTCCTTCCAGCATCCTGTTCTCTTGACAGAAGCTCCGCTAAACCCCAGCAAAAACCGGGAAAAGGCTGCCGAAGTTTTCTTCGAGACTTTCAACGTCCCTGCTCTCTTCATCTCCATGCAAGCTGTCCTCAGTCTGTAAGTGCCTGTCGTAAGAGATGCTGGGCCATCTAGATCGTTTTTTTTTGTCTCAAAGGTGCTTCCAGTTCCCTTTTGGGAAAAGTGCCTTTGGGACCTCCATCTGTAAGATTCCCAGTTGTTGGAAGTGGAGCTTGGCTGGATGGGAAGTGACCTACCACCTCCGGGCTTCAGTTACGGTTGACTTTGTACGTTCTCTTGAAGAGAATTCCCACCGCACAGCTCCTGCAAAGGCCCTGTGTTTTGGTAGGGAATTAATTAAATTTAATCAAACGTAGGTGCCACCCAGCAGCTCTAGGCAGCTCGCGGTACGACAAAACAACAAAAACACAGCATGAAGAACACAAAGCCAAAAGACAGGTAGTACTTGAGTTAGGACCAGTTGTCCAGTGACCACAGTTACGATGGCATGGAGCAAGAGGACTTAAAAGTGGTCCTTGCCATAAAGTTACGTCCTTTTTTAAACAATAAACTTTTATTTTTAAAAAAAGTGGTCCTTGAACTTCCAGCCATCGAGAACACGAGTTCCTATAGGGAGTCCTTGACTTACAAACAGTTCGTTTAGTGACTTACCTTGGCACTGAAAAAAGGCCTCTTGACAGCAGCACCCCCACAGTCATGTAATCAAAATTCAGATACTTGGTATTGTATAAAAGAAAAGAGAGAGAGAGAGAGAGAGAGAGAGAGAAATTCAGATATTTGGAAACTGGTTCATATTCAGGACGGTGGCCGTGTCCTGGGATCACGTGATCCGCTTTTGCGAACTTCGGGCAAGCAAAGTCTACGGGCTAACCATGTGGCTAGCTGCAGCAATTCACTTCACGACGGTGCCAAGAAAGGTCGCAAGATGGGGCCAAACTCACTTAAGGACCGCCTGTACTGCAAATGCATTATTGTAGGAATTGTCTTGCGGTGTGAAGGAATTAACAGTGTAAGGATCTGCCTCTCCTCCTAACTCAAGAACGTGAAGAACTGTTGAAACGAAGTAGTTCAAAAGTAGTTCAAAAGGAAACGTTTCTTGAGTAGCAGTGAGAGCAGACAAAGCAAGTTCTGAATTCCCTTAGGCAGGCAGTTAGTGTTAAGGCAGTAGGAACCCCTCCCCTCCGGCGTATGCGGATTCAGCCAATCCACAGGTGTGAAGAAGTCACGGTAACGGCCATCCTGAGAACTAGATAAGGAGGCATTCTGGTGGCTGTTCTCCCCCCGGCTGTCAGAATGGGAAAATACCATGTGGCCCTCCCCCCTAAGACATCCCCCCAATCGGTGAGAAAGATCTCCGGGCGCTCAGGCGCCAGGATGCAAGTTGTAAAATCAGTTGTCAAATACGTAGCCAATAAAAGTAGAAGCTACGCATCCGGGGTCCCTCCCCTTCTCCCCAAAGAATGGCAGTATCACTTTTAGGGATCTGGCAGATTCTGAAGGGAACTTGAGTCAGGCCCAGACCTTGTCTCGTTGGTCCCTTAGCCCTAATGCAGGGGTCCCCGACCCCCAGTCCCTGGATGGGCACTCGGCCGCGGCATGCCAGAAACCGGGCTGTGCAAACAAGGGGAGCCCCATCTGCAGGATGGAGGGCACAGGCGACACCAGTCCCGTGCCATTCGGCAGGAAAAAAAAATCCCTCTCTGCGGAACCGGTCCCTGGCGCCCCAATGGTTGGGGACCCCGGGCACCCTGGACCGACCACCCTGTCTCCCTCTGCCCTTCTTCCAGTTACGCCACGGGCCGCACCACGGGCGTGGTGCTCGACGCTGGCGACGGGGTGACGCACGCGGTGCCCATCTACGAGGGCTTCGCCATGCCGCACTCCATCATGCGGGTCGACATCGCCGGCCGGGATGTGTCCCGTTACCTCCGCCTGCTGCTGCGGAAAGAGGGCTACGACTTCCACACCTCAGCCGAGTTTGAAGTGGTCAAGACGATAAAGGAGGTACGGTCTGGGGGGGAGTCTGTGGAGATGCTCGGTGGTCCAGGCCGCGGCTGTCCCAAAGGTGCCTCCCAAAGGAGGCAGCTGGACTTCCTGGTTTTTTTCTTTGAAGATGTTTCGCTTCTCATCCAGGGAGCTTCTTCAGCTCTGACTGGATGGTGGGGAAGGGAAGGATTGATACCCCTTGCAGACAGCTGGTCATTTGCATCCTTTTGGAGGGTCGTTGAGGCCACTTGGAGGCTTTATCTGTGTCCTCAGGGTCACCTGAGTGGCGCTAATGGTTGCTGTTGATGAGGAGCTTCTCTACCTGGTGGCTTCCAGGGCCAACTCAGGTGCTTCACCGACTTCCTCTCTCCCTACAGAGAGCTTGCTACCTGTCCATCAACCCCCAGAAGGATGAAGCCCTAGAGACAGAGAAGGTGCAGTACACGCTGCCTGACGGAAGCACTTTAGATGTAAGTTCCTGAACTAAACGATGCGTGTGGCTCCTGAGATGTGGCCGTGAGGGCCCTGAAACTTCCTGGTTTGGTGTGCAAGAGAAGCACTGGGATGATTTAAAAAGAAAAGAAAAAAAAGCTTTATGAGATCCTAGCTACGCATCAGAGTCTGGTTAATTCAGCCACGTTTGGTAAGGAGGAGGGAGAAGCCTTCTGTTGTGGCTCCACCATGGGCTGCTGAGCTGGCAGACGAGTCTGACTCCGAGGGAGAGGTAGAGTTGGAATCGGAGGGAAGGGAGAGAGCTGTTGACACTGTGCCAGACACTCCACGAATTATCAGGAGCCGGTGGTGTCTTAACAGCAGTGGGGAGGAGGCTTTGAGTGATGCCAGAACTTGGAGGCTGCTCAGAAGACAGCAGCAACATAGGAAGGGAAGAGGTTGAGCTACAGTTGACCGGTAATTGACCACACCCTATAGGAGTTAAAAGGGGTGTGGTTGGGAACAGCTCCCTGCAGAGAACAACCGAGGAGTTTGGAGAGAGTCTAGTATCGTGTTGGGTTCCTATCGTGGTTTATTCTGGTTCGCAGACTTACTTTTTGAATGTTTAGCTCTGCAATCTAGTTCTCTGTAAAAAGACTGTGACTTAATTACTGGGAGTGTTTATTTTTCTTGTAACCACTTGGCATTTTCCCCAGAGTACTGTGAAGTTAAAATATTTTTCTGCTTCTAAGCAGAACGAACTTTTGGGGGGGTTGCACAATAAAAGACACTGTGTTTTTAAGAGCTGGTCCTGATCCCTGTGATTTGGGCATGGGACACAACAGGTACATGTGAGTTCTAATTCTTATTTGATGTGATTAAAACTCAAGGAACCCACAGTTGAAAGTGGTCACCAAATGTTAACAAAGCATTTTTCCTTAAAGCCATCTATCTAATCTGAACTATACACTCTTTCTTGCCAAGTTAGTACTTAATATTTTCCCAACTATGTTCCAAAATATATTATGAAAGGTTTTATTTGAGAAAAGCCATGCAAGTTAATATCATTCAGAATTTCTAATTTCATCAACATTATGAAGCCTATTCCTGGCATCAGTTATTTTAGGTGCATAGCCAAACATTTATTCCAAAAATAGCCACAAACAAAATTCCATCTCATGGGCTGCTAATATTTTACAAGAAATGGGTGCCAGGAAAATGAAATATACATTCAGTATATTACTGGGACCAGGATGTTAATGCAATTTTGTCATGCTTGAGCATAATCCATGGTGTTGAAATTTTTATTAAAGCCTTGGCATTCTTTTTTACTATTTATTGTTTATTATTGTTTATTTATTATTATTTCTTTTTCCTAATTGATTTTGATAATTATATTTTATATTTGTTTGCCACTCAGAATTTCACTGGTAGATGGGCATCCATATAAATGCATTTAATAGATAAATAAAAACATTCAGATGCTGAAATTATAGCTAAGGTCTAAAAGTTGCTAAGAATTTTCCATTTTATTGATGTAGAGGGTGATATTACATTGGAAGGAAACACAACTCAAAGTATTTAATATTTGGAAAGTATGCCAAGCTAGAAAAACTGGACAGTTAAAAGAGTAACATCTTTTAATGTTTAAGATTAATATCTATGGGATTTAAAGCAGAAGGACATTACAAGTGAATTAAGCCTTGTATGCTTTTAATTTGTGTAGAATTTTCATAAGACGAGAAATTAGTGTGAAGGAAATGAGCTAACTGATTTCTGTGGCCTCCTTCTTGAACTCCTGGTTTCCGAATAATATTTATTAGTATCTAATAACATCATAACCTGGATAATGTGAAATCCTTATTAAAATTCAAACCAATACAGAGGTAAATATAATAATGATATGCAGATACAGATGAGTTATTGTAAGAATATCCATTCTGGTAAGACGTGGTCATCAAAGGGACTGGAAACGTTGAACATCAGTTCCATATTTGGTTCCATAAGTACAAGTATTGTTATTAGTGAGCTTTGGGGAGAAAGAAAATAGGAAATATTTAAAAAGTTCCCTTGCTAGGAAACTTCGTACTGGTTTGAAAATTACTTCCAAAATAAACAAGGCAGTAAAATTGTGAGTAAATTAGATCAGGCATCTGAAATGTGAAGTTTCAGTAGCTAGATATCTATGTAATTTCTTGGATTCCAAGAAGTCATTGGATTTCTCAGAAATGCAATACTATATCTAGTACTATATCTTGAACATGTATAATGGAAAGAAAGCATACAAAGACTACCAGTGAATCAAAAACAAGTGATCAATTTAATACTTATAGCCAGCCATCAGTCTACAAAACGTGTCTCCCAAAGATAGTGAACTATGAATCTTCATCCTATCAGAAGACCACCAGTATCCTGTGAAAGCCTATGAGTTTGCTAAAAGCCTAATTTGCCATAATGGAACAGAAATATAGATGCTTTTTATTTTATTTATGGAACAGAAAAAAAAATCTGCTTGCCTGTGATTCATTAACTTGTTCAAATATACAGCTCGGTTCTGGCATTGCCCTTTAAACTGTCTTTTAGGTGGAAGACTACATCCATCCTCATCCATAAATTCTTACAAAATTAATTTCAGTCTTTCAGCTAAAATAATTGTAAACCACTGTAATCGTTATTCAATAATGATATTGCTCTGCAGCTTCTTGCTAAAATCAAATCTTGCCCCCTCTTTAGGTATTAATGTTAGTTTAGGATCTTTCCAAGTCTATGTCAACTTTCCTCCCTGTAAAATAGAGTTCATTATGCTTGATAGTGATTGCAAGAGTTCATCTTCAAAAGACTTATAATACAGACTTCATAACCCATCTGGTCCAGGCACTTGTCCAGATTTACTCTTATTAATAGCTTTTGAAGCTTCACTTATTGTTATAGCCACATTCATAATTTGTCTTTGTTCTATAATCTTCAATAGATTTTATTTTCTGAAGTATTGCTTTATTTTCTTCATAGAAATATCACGTACTGTATACAAATTAGAATATTGATAAAATATTTTTGTATAGTCACATTACCTATTAATACTGAATCTCCCTCTTGTAATTTCATTTTCTTTTCTCTTTCTCTTCATGATTTATAAGCCAACCATTTCCCTGGTTTATTCACAAGTTTACATTTCTTTTGTTTCACATAATTCTATTTTATTTCCCATTTTAAACCCATATATGCTTCTATTCCAACAAATCTCTGATGTTTATCAGTTAACAAATTCTGGGTTTAAATAATTTCTTCGCCCAAATATCTGTAACTCATTTTTTTTTCTGGTGTCCATTCTAGGCAAATAATGTCTTGGTTTAGGGTTTTAATAGTGATTTTTTTCTCTTTTTAGGAGCAATCGCTTTATTCATTCATTTATTCATTCCATGGTAAATAGTGATTAAACTTAAGTTTGTTCCATGACTTCAGATAGATACTAGACTTTTTTTAAAAAATATGAGAAAGGTGGGAAGGAGGGTGGGAGGGGGTTAGGACAGAATAGTGGAATAGTAAAAAATCAGTACCCAGCATTTTATGTTCCACTTATTTCTTCTAAATTCAAAAATCAGAGCTGAATATACCACCCTTGAACAAGCTAATTTATCAAAAAGTTTAGAAGTAGCCTCAAGTTTTGCTGAGGAGAATGTATCAATGTGTGAATCTCCCTATGAGGACTGAATATGCATCATAGACCCAGAATACTCTCTTACTTTGGATGGAAAAAATGAGATAAAATGTCATAGAAAAGAACAAGGCTGATTGACTAAAACAGTCAACCATTACATTATCAGAAATCATACTTATTGAAATTCTAATGTAATATGTGCTTAATTACACTGGGTCAATCCTCTTTGAAGTCAGAAAAAAATTAAAATATCTATAATAATTGGTTTTAGCACCTACTACATATACTGAACACTGATCATTTAGAGCTGGGGTGGGGAACTATGGCCCCTTTACAATCTGTGAACTTCTATTCCCAGAATTCCTGAGCCAACATGGCTGGCTCAGGTATTCTGGGAGTTGAAGTTTACAGATCGTAAAAGGGGCATAGTTCCCCATCCCTGATTTAGAGCATTGCTCCAAATAATCACCATAGACTTCCATGCATCCGATTCATGAATTAACAGTGGGGAGTAGATTAACTAACTAACTAACTAACTAACTAACTAACTAACTAACTAATATGATTTGTTACATCAATCTTATTTCAGTATTTTTGTTTAAAATATTTTCATTTTTTAAAAAGGACATACTGCTTTTATTATGAGCTACTGAGATAAAAGTGCTGTAATATTATTGTAGCTGCAGTTAAAAATCTAGCATATCAACAAAATTCACTCAAAAAATAAATAAATACAATGGACTTTTCATCAGACATCAGGTACTCAGGAAGGAGAAAAATAGAAATTGTACTTGAAGGTACAAGGTGAAATCTATCGTGTGCATTGTGTAACAAAGAAAAGGGAAGGAGGAATATCACAGCCTGAACAGAAATCCTGAGCTGAATGCACAATCAGAATTTCATGATGTGATACCTGGTGACCTTCTACTATGTGATGAGTAAAGCAGAGCATGCAATGCAGTGCGCATTCTAATCTTTGCCTTTAGACATCTTCTTCCAAATGTCTATCAGCTGTGAAAAATAAAAGTACGTTACAATGATTTGAAAAAGCTGATGGCCAGACTCTTGGAAGTTTATTTTAACTTGCTAAATTCTTTGTATATCACATTTTAAGCAGACTTTCATGCTTCAGAGCAGCTTACAACACCATAAACAACAATAAAAACATCCAAAGAATATATTACATATATTTATATATTAAATATTAATAACAATAAAGACCTATTGATAAAATAGATAACAAAGTAGCAACAATCATTTTTCCAAAGACAGGTCTTTAAAGTCCTTATTGGAGTCCTCTGTTGTTGCTTCTTCTTGTTGCTTTTATAATGTACTAGATGTCAACCCTGAAGCTGACTTGGCTGTGGCCATTTTGGTCCTTCAGTGCTGCCACAATTGGAGCTGTGGGAAAGGGAGGGGGAAGTAGAGATAGCTAGGATGCTGTAGCCAAAATAAAATACTTCCTCTTGGGAACCAAGGACATTCCCATCAGGTGTCTAGAAGGCGGAGATTGGAGTCATCTAGCAACTGGACTGTATCCTGATTGTACCATGTGACTGACTGACTAGAGAAAATGAAAGAACTTTTACTTTTAATTAGATGAAAACCATGGGAACATTTAGAGTGGGTTTTCACCAGGTCGTGTCAATATGAGATATCCAATAAATAAATCTATTTTTTGAGGAATCCACCTGCCTCTGCATTTTGATTGCTATGGATGTATTACTTGGAACCCTGACTCTAGATTTGTTTATACTGTCCGGAGCCATTCTAAGTTAGGTGGGTTACAAATAATTAAAAATATATATATTAAAAAAATGTGATTTATAAATGAAATCGGCAAAGGTGTAAGTCAAAGCCACCACTTTGATTCTGCCTAGCAACCTATTGGCATCCAATGTATGGTCCACAAAATAGAGGTAATATTTTTAGGCAATTAATACCAGACCACAGAAGATCATAGGTCTTATCCTCACTTCTGGGTTGCCCAATTGCTAGAACAGGCCAACAGCCATTTTGAAAGGCAAGATGGGAAGGAAAAAGTATTCCTCTTTATTTATTCCCTGTCATTGCAAATGAGACTTCTAGAACTATTTTCTTGCTCCATTTTAAAGTAGTTTTTCTCCCTTATGCCACCTCAAATGCATTGGACAACTCTGGAGGAAGCATATTACTTCATTACAATGTAACTTCAGCCATTCTCTAGCAATACTAGTTACTTAGTCTTAGGTTTGTGATATAGCATGTGGCCTAAACATTTGTTGTTGAGGATGTTCCAGAGCTATTACTTGCTCTTTTGCTTTTCATTTTGAACAGTGTTCAGTGCTCACTGAAGAATTTGATTGTGCTTGTGGCCTTGCAATGACAAAATATTTCCCATTACTTCCATACTTTCCCCTCAAGGCTAAGCTGCATCAGATTTATGTTTTTATCTTGTGCTCATTGTCATCCATAAACAACTCATGTGATAGTACAGTACTATTGTCTGTTTGTTTTCAGATCTGCCATTCTGCTCATTCCGAGTCTTTGTCTCTTAATATTTTAATATATTTGTTGAATTGTCTATTATGTGCCTGGGCATCTAAATTCACTTAGACAGCATCTCAAGCATATATTAGAGAATCCCAATGTTGGAGCCAGAAAAAAATCTTTAAGGACATTGTAGAAGATATTGGAATATGCTGTTTTTACTACAGCATATCACTCAGATATACAGAGGGCAACTGGGAATAAATAATTACTATTGGCTATGGTACACAGAAATGATAGATAATTTATTCAACAATTATAGAATAGCAAAGTTTTAAAACAGTTTATGCTGACTTTTTACACTTTGAGGGTAAATGAGTAAATCTTTGGCTATTGGGTATAATATTCTTAAGTATATTACTATACTTTGTGATGCATTGGTATCACAGTGCACTTTTTTCTTTTTATGACCTGTAATCCTTTGCTTCAGGATGAGGTTGGGACTACTGAATAGAGCTAAGTGTTTTCGGGCCGGATGCCCTTCCTGACACCTACACAGAGTTCACAGCAGATATTTTCTCTTTGCACCCTTATAGAGAAACATCTGTCTCTGCCTAGGATTGAACTCTCAACCTTCCACGCCACTCACTGTGCATTTACTTTAAAAAAAAATACTCCTAATTATTCATGAATCATATGAAATGTGAATGCTCTTTTTAATATCATTTAGAGGAATGCTTCCTCAAGTAAAAGGAGCTAAATATTAGTTAGTTGGTCTCCTAAAAGCAATGTCATTCTAGGCATCTGAGACAGATATCTATAAAGCTTTTTCCTAAGATTTGATATCTAAATGGTGCATAATCCGATGCTGTATCCAATAATACAAAACTCTATAGTTTTGTACTGTAGCAAATGGGAAGTCTAAGAAAGAATCTCATTGTATAAATGAAAATGCTTTTATTATTTTCTCACTTTTCCTGCATCAGCACTTCTTCTAAACAATGATTTGTATTGATTTTATTGTGTTTTTTTTTACTCTATTTTCAAAATCACAGTGAAGAAAGATCAAGAGAATAATGAATCAACAGGCAATGTCATATTAGCACTGGAACATTTTCTAAGGAGATCATAAATAATTGAATTGGTAAGTATATGTAATAGAGGGAATATTTAAATTTGCAGATGAAACAACATTAGACAACTCGACAACTCATGCCCTATTGGATTATTAGTTCAGAGATATTTCAGAGAGAGAAACAGAATCACCAAGGATGGGCAAAAGACAGTGGGGCAGGAGCAATTTCCAACTTCCTGTCAGTTTCTCCATTGAGTTTTTTTATGTGAAGCTGGCAAGGAGTATTAGAAATCTTCCTCCCTCCCTCCCTCCCTTCC
>JANHGC010003423.1:58738-105877 GCA_027560395.1 Boaedon fuliginosus
AAAAACTAAAAAGTAAAATTATATGATGTGCAGAAATGGACCGTTTAACAATGATACTTAAAGATAGAGGGGACTCAGAATACTATAGAATATGGGAACAATGGTATGCCTGGATCGAAAAAGTAAATAAAAAACAACGGAGTTAGGACAATGATAGAAAGAAACAGAGAACTAGAGTAAATAGAATAAGTTTAGAAGGGGGGGGAAACTTTGCAAACAAGGTATAAATGGGTAAAGTAAGGGATAAATCAACACTGTTATCAAAGAAAACTGAGATGGAGATAAATATTTTATATTTTTCTTTTCAAAATTTTTTTTTCTTTTTTTTCTTTTTTCTCTCTTTTCTCTCTTTTATTGTTTGTTTTTGGCTTGTCTTTATCTGACTTTATGTAATTTCTTTTTTTTTAAATTTTGTATAATAATTTTTTTTAATTGCCATGCTAAATCATGTGACTGCCTATTAAAACAGCCCCTTCAGTGGACTGTGATTTGGGTTAAGAGGGCTAAATGTGGTAAACAGAATTATATTACATAATACGTATGTCTACAGAATTACCCAGTCTTTTGTGTAAGATGGCCATGTTAATTCATGATGCCATTTGATCTGTGGTGGATATCTCACATGCTCCTTTTTACTTATAGCAATAGCACTTAGACTTATATACTGTCTTATATACAACCCTATAGTGCTTTACAGCATTCTCCAGGCAGTTTACAATTTTAGCATATTGCCCCCCAATATGGAGCCTTGTTTTACTGACCTCAGAAGGATGGAAGGCTAAGTCAATTGAGACCCCTCAGGATTGAAATCTAGTTTGTGGGCAGACTTAGCCTGCAATACAGCATTCTAACTACTGTGCCTCAAGGGCTTCTTATGCCAAAGACAGATTGAACAAGCTGTTCATCAATCCAGATCTTGACAGGTTCATCACATGGGTCGAAATCTGATTTCTATGCATGCCGACATAATTATGGTTTGAAAACAGTGATGGATGGCCATTGGTCTTTACTATAATTTCCTTTCCTGCTGTTAATTCCCTTCCCTGTTATAATTCCCTTTCCTGTTTATAGGCATTTTATTTTTAAGCATACCAAAGAAGTTATATATCCATGAATAGCTATGACTTTAATGGCTACAGTCTTCAAATCTGCAAATATAGTCTCTTATTATAAATTCAGAAATCCTCAGAACTTTGGACCTATTTTGATTTCTGCATATAGTATATAAAAACAGTAATGTATACATCAAATCTGACAACAATCTACCTTGCTCCAAATTGATAAAAATAGCCACTCTTGTAAATTCAGTCTTCTGTCAATTCAAGGGAAGCTTTTTTAACATAAGCACCAGAATAGCCATGTATATCTGTTAATTCTGAGCATGCTGATGTATGGGTATAGGTCCTATTCTGCAAAATAGGTTCTTTTTCCAGTTTCTTTCCACTACTTGAAAATGTTTTTATTTACCTGACTCAAGAGCATTGCATTTAATATGTCTCAATAAGCAGAACAGGTTTCTATTCCAAATTCTTACAATATCAAGTAAGATGGTGACATGCACAGGTAAACTGGTTGGGCAATACTTTCTCAAGTACTGTTTTGATAGAAAATCTATTTTTTCCACCATTGCAGGCAGAGGTTGGACTTGATGCGGGAGATGTATGATCGGGCAGCTGAAGTACCCTCTAGTGTTATAGAAGACTGTGATAATGTGGTGACAGGCGGAGACCCCTTTTATGATCGCTTTCCTTGGTTCAGGCTGGTTGGCAGGTGAGAGTTTTGGTCTTCTTTATCAAAAAATATAAAGCAAAACCATTGAGTTTCAAAGAAGAAAAAATAATCCAGAGCTAGCCAAAGCAAATGGTATGTAACACAAACTCCTTCCACTGGAATAATGATCGTATTACATTTTAGATTACAGATCAAGATGTTAAGATCACATCTCACACTTGATAGGAAATCAGGTCAACATCTCTATTCTGTGTTGGAGTGGATTGTCCATTCATTTTATGCAGAGCCTTTTAAATATGATCTTCACATATACAGTACTTGCACCACGTATATTTTTCACAAAACCATGCCTAATGTCCAAATGCATGGTGTCCAGAGTACTGAGAGCTGAAACTTTCTGCAGCAAGATGATTATGGTCTGTATTCCCTGTGGTCCAGCATGATGCCTTCCTCACTTCCCAATTCTGTGTAGTTTAGCTCGTGCAAGCTACATCGTAACTCATTGTTGCAACTTCCTGCTTGTTGATTATGATTTCTGAATTATGAAAATCATCACAATTAGATGTGATGAGAATATGACAACCATTTCATTACCTTAGTACCATGTAGATCCTCTTTGTGTATGATGCTAATCTAGGTGACCACAGTAGCAACCAAAACCAAGTAAAAACATTGTAGGGGAAGGGTAGCTCAAAAACTCTTTTATAGAATTTTGTACCTTTGTGTAGGTGTATGTGTTTGATGTACAGAGTGTGATATCTGCCTATATACTGCCTAGTATATATTGTGTGTTCTCATGTGCTTCACATGCAACTACCGTATTAGAGAAAAAATGTCATACCATCAGTTGAGAGTTGGCTGGAGTCCAGATAGAAAGGGTTTAGCTACAGAATTTTAACAAATCAAAGATGTATTAAAGAAATAATCTAGTCATTTGGGAGGGTTCATAATGGAAATCTTCCCTTTACCAAAATCTCAATTTGATGAAATTGACACCAGGAAAGTTTTCATCCCATACACTGAATTTTCACAATTTTCAGCTGATGGCATTTGTGGCTCTTTTGTTAGATGTGTTTTATCTGGGAAGTTTTTTTTTTAATCTCTTTCCTTATTAATTCTGCTGCTTGATTTTAAAGAAGGGGCAAAGCAAGCCCTAGTCGTCTCTCTCTCTCTCTCTCTCTCTCTCTCTCTTTCTCTCTCTCTGTACACACGTGCGTATGTTAGAATAGCTGGTGTTAACTTGTCTCCTATCTTGTTGTACTAACCTTAGTTCAGATATCTCTGGCTGCAACAGCTCTCCTATTTTCAACACATGCATGAGCGAGCGCATGGCTGATCTCACCCCCTCCCCCACCTTCTCGAACCCTGACTCCGACATCACCGAGCCTGCTGACGAGCAGCACGTGGGGAAGGAGGAGGAGGAGGAGGACCTGGAGGAAGACATCTTTCCGGAGTACCCGCTGTATGATGGCCAGGATCCATTTTACGACCGCTCCCCCCTGTTCAGTTTAGTAGGAAGGTTGGTGAGGTCTTAGGAGAGCATGCTGGGAAGGAACTAGCTCTTTCGCATAAGAGACCTGCTTTCCCATGTCAAGCACACAGGGGCTGGGGGGGAGGGGCAAAAGACATTTCAGAGGAAAAACCCCTCGCCCACCCCTCCACAAGGGGATGAATAGTAGAAAGGAAGACCAACTACAGCGTGAAGTAACACAGGATAAAAGGAAAAGCATCTGTAAATGGATGTGATAACCTGCTGGCAACACCAACACTTTAGCAATTGTACGGGTGTCTATGTATGTGCATTATATTGCCATATCCTATGGAACCCACAGTTGTAGTCTCACAGTCTCACAATTGAGCATAATTACCTAAGAACTAGCACTGAAAGAAGATTCTTTGTTTTTTCTTAATTAAGTTGGTCAATAGTATTTTAAAATGTATATTAATTTACACGTGGTAGAATATCCACAGAAAATTAGGTTCATAGATTTAATAGGGTTATCCATTGATTTGGGATAGGTATTAACAGGTAACTCTGAAATAAAAGACCACTGAGCAGAACATGATTAAAGAATATCTGGGATTTAGATACTTAGAATACTAAAGGAGAATTCCTGCCAGTTAGCAGAAACACTTATTTTTAGAAAGCAAACTGGGTCAGTTACTATTTTCATATATGTACTGAAAAACTTTGTCCTTGCTGCTTTAGGACAATAAAACTGACTTTGGTTACTATAAATCCCCCAATGTATCATTCTGTATAACTATAACAAGCCTCAATGATGACAAAATGGTGGCACATGATTGTAACATCATAACCCAAATGTCACAATTATGTAATAATGACTAATGCCAATTTGTGTGATGATGTCATACATGTATCAACATTTATCTCTCTATACCCCAAAAATGTACTTTTGGCATTTTCGCCGTTGCTTGGAAAAACAAAAAATTATCCTATTTTAGTAACTAATGCATAATCTGAACCACTGAGGAAGTGTAATCCTAGAAATCAATTTTCAATAGGATTCACTTATTGGGCCATGCTATAATGTGTTTTATTTAGATAGCTTTCCTTAAACCATTGCAGCTTATTCAAGAACGATGAATAAAACAAACTGTGGTGTAATACAATATATGAACTCTGCCTGCCAAAATATTGACTGAGGTTTTTGCAATATCTTTATCAATTTGCCCAGCCCAAAAAATTATTTTTGTCTCATTAGCTAAACACTGCTCTTCACAGGGCTACTTACTGTTTAGTGACTGAAGTTACAACGGCACTGAAAAAGTGACTTATGACCGTTTTTCATACTTATGACTGTTGCAGGATCTCCATGGTCACATTATCAAAATTTATGCGCTTGGCAAATGGTTTATATTTATGATGGTTGCAGTGTTCCTATGTCATTTTTTGCAACCTTCTGACAAGCAAAGTCACTGGGGAAGCCAGATTCACTTTAGAACTGTTCTTTCTTGGGTATTCAGAGCAAATGATTAAATCTGAAAAAGTATAGAGCTGCTGTGCTTATAATTGTAAGTTTATAAGCAGAGGAAATTTCAATCACAAAAAATTCTTTTTCTTTGTAACTGTTATCATTATAGGCTCGGGACGGGGGATGGAGAAACACATGCATCATGACATAATAGAACAAATGGTGGGACTTTTCCACTTACGTCAGACGTCATTAAGTCATTAGATAATTATGTCATTTTCATGACGTTGTCGTGATGCATCTATTTTGATATCATCGTGGCTTGTTATAGCTGCAGCAATCTTTGGGAGTTCTGAGGTTTTGCATCCTAGTTCAGGCAGGAAATCCTGACTTATAGTTTTCTTTCTGTTAAGTAGCATTTAGGAAAATGGGAGCAAGTGAGGAAGCAAAGGGGCTTACAAAAGGCAGAAAGGGATAAGGGGGAAGAGTCCTGCAGTCTCAGACCGAAAGAGCTGGCTTCTTCCCATTTTTTTTCTCCTCTTGGGGGATTTGAGATTTTAAATCAACAAACAGGCCAAACGACCAAATAGTTCAATGAGGGAATACCCTCTTCCCCCAATCCTGTGAACTGTTCTTGGGGGTCTTTTGAGTCAGTCAAAATTGACTCCTCCCATGCAGCAGCTGTGCCGTTCACATTTCTCGTGAAGTGTGCTTTGATTGGATTTTTTGTCTTTGATTTTTATTTATTTTTCCTTATTTATTTATTTTTAGCTGCTGGCTCTATCTCCAAAGCTTAAGCAAAATTGGGGGGGATGGTTATTTCACTTTTGTCTTCTTTTGAAAGGCTTTTCTTTGGTCTGAGCATGCCATCTTTGCACCTCACCAATCTTGTGGTTAGCGACTCTGTTCCTTTAATGACACACAGCCTCTATTTTCTGCCTTCCTTTATTCAATCCCCTTCCACCACCTTCTTTGTCTTCTTTCCTTTTTTCCTCTTCTTGCTGATTCCGCTCCTCAACCTCTCCGTTTCCTTATTTTCTTTCCTTCCCTTTGAACAATTGTATGGAAGAGGCAATTTCAGCCTGTGAAATGCTTAATTATTGGTTTAATTATTTCTGGCCTGCTTCACAATGGTACTGCAATGGTTGATCTATCCAGTGTCAAACCATCGAATATCAGAATAGATCCAATATAAAAATAGAAATAATGCTCCAAAATGACTGGATCAGTTGATAATTCTTCGTGATCTATAATAATGTTTTTTTCTCATAAAACAGCCACTCTGCTATTTGTCATAATCCTTCCAACCACCATCTTTTGTTAGTTAATTTTTTTAATTTTAATATAAAATTGAACATTTGAATGGAAACTTTTCAGAATAGTAAGGAGTCACCTGAAGATTGAACAAATAGGAGGGGGAAATCATGATTTCAGGTCTCATTGACATGCATTGAGTTTGTAAAATTAGATTTTTACAAATCTAGAGAAAAACATCACCTCATGTGTAAGCATATGTGCATTTTCCCAACAATCAAAACATGTTGAGCAAAATAATTTATATGTTAAACTTAGCTTGATATGTATTAGCCACATGTGAATAACTTAGTCACTCCGTTCAGTATTATACCAGGGGAACAGGCTAGCTATTAGTGCTAAAGCATAGTTTTACCATCAGGTAGTACAAAATTTCTATGGGATATTTTATATTGGCCCATAATAATTCTAGAATGTCCACAGATATGATTCTCATGATGTTTGTTAAGAAATGTTTCATCTCATACAATGGAATTTATTGCCAATTTTAATACTATTGCAGCTACCGGGTTTTAATTAATTGCTTCCTATTCATTTCTAGGAAGGGAATAGTTAAAATAAAAAAGTAATATTACAGGAACTCAGGTTGATATAATTGATGTAAATGACCCCAGTTCTACAATCCTGTCCAAGATAGGATACAATCACCATATCATATCATACGTCTATATAATGCTTGTTGACTATCTTATAGAATCTTAATTGCCCATTTTTATTCCTTATTTATCCACTATGTGCATTTATACTCCTTGATCTCCATAACTATATCCAGCACTGAGAATGCAATAAAATTGAACATGGAGATTTCAATATGTAAAGAAAAAAATCTGGGACAGAAAGTATTAAATAAACAATCCATCAGTATGACAAATGCTTGCTTTTGTTTCTGCGTGTGATGGTATGACAATGACTGAAAATAGCTGAACAGCTCAATCTGGATCTAATGCATAGTTTTTCTATTTAAAAATAATTCTAATGAATTATTTTTGAATAATGAAGCAGAGGTCTTTTCATTTTCATATATGAAATATCCTATAACTTTAGTGTAAAACCCTATTCTGATTGTAATGTGTATTTGATTCCTTTTTCATATCCCACCCTTAGCAATATTTATAGATGGCACATTAATACATACACATTTAAATTTTCATATTTTTCTGAAATCTAGCTTACTGTCATGTTGTAGTCTGTTGCTGAGTGGTTTGTCCTAACTTTTTACAGTATGCAATTTGATACAGACGCAGCTCTGATAGAATTCTTTTGATGGCTATTTGCTCCATAAGAGAGAATGCTTCAAATTTATAATGGGTTGATGAAGTATAATGGTAGTATAATTAACCTGATGGGCCTTTCACTTTAGTGTATAATATCAACCCAATGTAAAGGGTTAAAAATGGAATCCATCAATATCTGTTTCCACATGCAAGTCATCAAGGAAATATATCCCAAAAAATAAATATGGTAATATGTAAACCCATCAAGATATTCTAATTACAGAAGAATATCAAGTCTGGGATAAATAGTATTACTGTTACAGCTGACACCAAAATCAGATAGATATAGGCAGAATCAGCTGTTGTTGATCTCCTGTTTAAGAATGTAGTGAAGTTCGTACCTAGGCTAGTTCCATGTGGGAATGCCGTCTTAAGTTTCTCATAGTTTGTATTTAGTAATTTTACTCCTGGATATAATTGTGAAGAATCCCTCCATTCTCCATCAATGAGTTGCACAAATCTAGTTAGAACTTACAATTATCTTTATAGAAATGCTTTCTCCCCATTAGTTGGCTAATTAATTCTGTCAGTTTGAAATAATAAATCATTGGATACAGGCTTGAAATTGATTGCATTATGTCCCTCTCAAAATTCTGAAAAAGTGTTCCTCTTTAGAAGGGATTTCGGCTTCTTTCCAGTCTCTTTACTCCCCCCTCCCCAATTCTTCCTGCTTTTAGTTCCTTCAGTCTAATCCCATCTGCCTTCTCTCTTTTCTGTCCCTTGAACCCATTGTTATTCAGCAGCAGGACCTTGGACAAATTACAGCACCCAGGGTACTAGTTGCCTAGTCTCTCCAGCCACAGGTCCTTGTTCTAGTTTTCCTTCTTGCATCAGCACCATCCCTTTCCCTTCCCTTCGGTCATAAGAGATGACAGAACCAGAGGTACGCTATGCTAGCGCTCACTAACTCACTACATTTTCGCTTCATGCTCAGTACAGGAGCTCTGTTTTAAGCACGCTGAACCCCCCTCTCTGTCCGGCTGGCCATGGCTGCTTTTCTTTAGTTTTGCTTTGCAGCACCATATTGTGATGTGAGCGGTGAACTGTGGTCCCAGCTACCATCGGCTATGGAGTATGTTTGGAGAAGTTCATACGTGGGACGCAGTGACCGCTGTCCTATGTTACTTTTCCTTCCAGAGCATTTGTGTATCTCAGCAACTTGCTATACCCTGTACCTTTGGTCCATCGTGTTGCCATTGTCAGCGAGAAGGGAGAAGTTAAAGGATTCCTGCGGGTAGCAGTTCAGGCCATTTCAGGTAAGAGGTGGGTAAACATAATGAAGGAGGTGCTGGTCCTTCTTCTGGTGAGCAACTTAAAAAAATATCTGTGGGGAAAGATCCTCTTGTATATTTTATTTATATCCCATCTTTTATTCCAAAAATAGTCTTTTCTAAGTAGTTAAAATGAAATACTAGGATGCATTATAGGGGAGAATGCTTTAACAAAGCAAGAAATTTCTAGGAATCCTGGAGAACAGAAGTTAAAAGTGTTTCAACTGATTTATAAGAACATATTTAACCAAGCCAGTTAAGGAGCCATTGTAATGTATGAAAATGCTAACCTCAGGCAATATTGAAGCAACAAAGGTAGGATTACCAGATATCTGAACGGGCAAAGTGGAAAGCAGGGCAAATGATAGGAAAAGGAGGACACATTGTTTGACTTTCTTGATATCTTACAAAAAATTCAATGAAAAATTGCAAAAAAAGTACTTAGGCCTATATATATATTTGAAATTACTTTTTCCAACATCAGAAAGACTGGTATTTCAATTGCTGAAACTATGCTAGAACCAATTGCCTGGCAAAAGCCTTCAGTGTGTAACTGATTAAGTTCTTGTCAATTTCAGCCAGCAGCACAAGGAGATGAGAAAACTGTTGCTAATTAAATTAATTAAATTCATAGAGTGGAGCATATTAACTTGTAATTAGCACTTATGGAAGTGCTGCACTGCTGGGAGAAAACCTGATCAAGAAGAGTTTGTTAGATACCTAAAAGGCTGAACAATGTATGAAGCTCTTGGTGAGGATTTATGGCAAACTAGGATTTATGGCAAACTAGGTATCAAATGGCATCCACAGTGGACATTACAACTGGATGCAAAGACCGGCAAAGTTCTCTGGAGCAAAATTAACTCTGAGATAACCCTTTGTGCTCCGGTCAGGTGCTCCTTGTTAGCAGATTACAGGACATATGTTTTTATGATTGACTTCTAGTTGAACAGCTGGGAATAGGACTTCAATCTTAGCTGATAGTTATAACACAGACTTTTTTATAGGCAAAAAGTTCAACCAAACCTCATCTCTTAATTACCTCTGGAAGTATTTTTTTTTTACTTGTTTTGAAATATTAAGAACCTTTGAAATGACAAGAATTATTGAATTCAGTGGATGAGTTTCCTACTCCTTTGCAAAAGAAATTTAACCTATAAGTTTAAGGATTTAGAAAAATAATACTGTTTTAGAGTAAAGAACAAAAGAAAGTTCAAAGTGATTATTTTGGAAAGTTAAAAGCAAATTTAGGGTGTGGATGATTTTGAAATTAGAATTTGTAATTAAGTATAATATTCTTCCAATGGGAAACTGACTGTTTTAGTTTACTGGAATGGTAACATGATTAGAAGGAACTTTAAATGTTGGACATTAGAGGAAACTGAAGGAAACTAAAGATTACTTAAAGAAGAACACACAGACACATTAATGAAAATGGAACAAAATATTTAAACAACAGTAAAATATTTTTATGGAGATTAATTTGGATAATTCTTTTTTACTGGATTTACAAAAGAGATCTTTTAAAGCTTTTAAGTGTTTAACGATGAGACAAAGAGAAGATCAAAAGAAATCAAGCTCAAGGACATTATTTTAAGAGATTAAAACCTGAAATTTTTTAAACTGAGGAAAGGGATATAGTAAGCTTATTTGAGTATGAGTAAAATAGTTATTGCCAGACACTGTACAGAGTTCGAGCTAACTATTTATTATGTTCTGCCTCTAATACAGGAATATTCCCAGTCTGGCATCTCTCCCTTGGGAACAATTAGAGAAGGAACTAAGGAATTCAGGGAGGACTGATTCTGGACCTTTTACAGTTGCACAGTGACTCCAGAATTAGCTTTGCACGCATCCCTTCTTCCTGCCAGACTGGATGCTTCCCAACAGTTTTGTACTTATTTTGGATAGCCTTTAATGGACTTTTGTTAACAAAGAATGAATGACAAGGCCTTAATATTGGGTGGGAAAAGTCCAGGTATAACTGTAATAAATTAAATTAAATTAAATTAATACTTTGGTAAAAGTTACGAGATGAATAAAGGAAAGACAAGTGTATTTGTTATGTTACTAAGAGATAATGATATTTTACTAAAATTGCTTGAGCTTGGTGATGAAGGAGAAAGTTACTTTTTTCCCCCTCCCTTTCCCCCATTTTTCTTTTTCCCTGCACTTTCTATGTTTATGTGTGCAGTATATTTTGTAGCTTGTATTAGTTTTGACTTTTTCAACTGTAATATTAATAAAATTATTTTTTTAAAAAGTTGGGCAATATTTCATTTAATTCCACCTGCTGGATGGACATATGAAGACAAAAAAAAGGAATATCCCTTTTCTGCCAGACATCTGGTAATCCTCATGGCCAATTAACACTAATATGAATACAGGGAGTATATTGGGAGAGAAAATTACTTTCTTCTGCTCAGCTATGTTGTATGAAACTGGGGGGGGGGGGAACCCTGTCAAGTTTGACATCTCTTGACAGTCCTCTAAAGAAATGAGGAAAAGTAGAGTGCCCTGCATTTTCCATAAAATATGGATTGCTCACATTAGTGTGCTATTTTGCTGGGCTGATGATAGATCCCCCCAATTATATTGATCCTGAGGGATTAACCTCCATTTCTTATGAAAGAAGTCAGGCTTAGATTTAGGATTCCAGAGTTTAACAACTGTTGTTTTATTTTATGTCATCAGTTGACATTTGGGGAACTTCTCAAACATTTGATTGACTCTTCAGCCACATACCTAATTTACTCTAGAAATAACAAACGCAATGAAGTTGCTAGATGAATGGCCCTCTTCCAAATGGCCTTTCCCTGATGGTTGATTGAGGGATTCTCCTTGAGTTGCTTGGCAGCTTCTGAAGATGGAACTATAAAAATAACACCTAGAACTACAGGATGTAGTTCTGTGAGAATGACCCTGAAGAACAAGAGCCACAATCAAGACATTGATCAGATAAACTGAGTCCAAAGCAGAAATGCAATTACAGATAAATGTAAACCCTAGTTATCTTGGAGATAATGGGGAGGTGCTTTTAGACTTGCAAGGCTCTATTATCATAACTCTTATCATAAAAGTAGCAGTAGTATTCATAATTTTGGTTTCTTAATCTGGCCTATGTCAAAGGGCTAATGAATTAATGAATAACAAGGGATGAATGGGCCTATATCAAATTATATCATGATTGACACAGTGTTATACTTTTCCTCCCTTATTGTGTCTGCATGATGCTGTTTAAGGTCACATGAATCTACTTGGAGGTATGGGTTTCAAGAAGAAACTTAGGCTGCTGTGATCTTTTTCCTAGGTAGACTTAAGGTTACGATTGCAATTGGGTTCAAGGTTGCTATTGCTAAGCAATGTGGTTAGACACGGTGACTACATCACTTAGCAACAATAATCCTGCTAGTTCCATTTGGCATCATAACCCCAAGATACGTGGGTTGTTAAGTGGGAAGTAATGGAATGTGGGAATCATGGGTAAGGAGCACAGGGGGGTTAGATGAGGAATGGGCAAAGTCCTGGGAAGGCTAATGCAGGCTGTGCATGAGAGAAAGGAGGGTGAGGAAAGGCTTGGAAGGACCAGTACAGGTGTGGCATGAGCATAGGAAGTTGAAAGCACAGTGCAGGTTCAGGAAGGTCAGGAATGATGGTCTAGCATAGTGCAAGCACA
Source organism: Boaedon fuliginosus (assembly GCA_027560395.1). Classification (NCBI taxonomy): domain Eukaryota; kingdom Metazoa; phylum Chordata; class Lepidosauria; order Squamata; family Lamprophiidae; genus Boaedon; species Boaedon fuliginosus. The sequence goes on from JANHGC010003423.1 coordinate 70,941, forward strand.
GTGCAAACACAGGAAGGCCAGGGGGACTTACCCAAAGCATCTTGCAACCTTCCCTGCCAGTTTCTCCATTGACTTTGCTTGTGGAAAACAGACAGAGAAAATGGCAAATGGCGACCCTATTTAGGACAAAGATTACTATTGTAAACTATCTTTCAGTGGACTATTCTGATGGTAATGTGGTTGTTATGAAAACATGTGTGATAGAACTCCATGAAGAATGGGAATGGAATAGACCCCAGCCTTAGTACTGTTACATATGCAATTTTTCAAGTGCACAGATCAATGTGTATATATATTGGGAGTGTAATACAATAACATATTTTTATAATTTCAGGTTATATGATTTCTTTATTGCTCCTAATGATACTATGTTAGAGGCATTACATTCTGTTTTTTTCACTTCCCTGCATCCATGTTCTAATTTAAATCCATATTATTCATTGTCATTATTCAGTCTCCATCAAGAAATGAGATTATTTAATTCTTCTGCTGTTTAAATTTCTCAATTGATGGGAGTCATTTTTTGTTATAGTTTGTGCTACAGATTATGGAAGCTCATCTTTGATATTTATTATAGTTATTGAATCTACTGTCAAGTATTCCTTTTCTTGTACATCTGCTACAGATTTTAGATTTACCTTTTATAAAAAGTTTAATGAAACATTTTAAGTAGCTTAATCAACATTTATATTTTAAGCCTATTATGGACAAATGCACAATTCCATGGTTCTTGAAGCCTAGTAAGAATATTTGGATGATTCAAGCTGTGTGCTGATTGGGAAATTCTGGAACATGAAGTCCACAAAGTTGCCATATTTGAAAAACACTGATCTAGATAATTAATTAACCAGAACCATTTTTTTAATATTTGCTTCATCAAATACCAGTCAGTATTTTTATCATTTCTTTGAATAATAACTATGAGCTGGTCTTGCCTCCTTCTGAGGTATTTGAAAATAAAATAAACATTTTAGGGAACTTCTGTGGCTTCGAGCTTATTGGAAAATGTGAACTTTGCTCACTGCACGTAGACCCTACTTTAAAATGGGCGGCTATACAAATTGAATAAACTTTCGTTTACTTACTATGCTCTCTTGCCATAATCCTGTTTTCAGCTGATGAAGAAGCACCAGATTATGGCTCAGGAGTGCGACAGTCAGGAACAGCTAAAATATCCTTTGATGACCAGCACTTTGAGAAGGTATGCAGGATTATATGAGAGTTATTTCAATGGGGTTGATTTCATGGAGATATTTGTCTCATACCTAATCAATTGTTAACAGGTTTCTTATATAGATTTTAAATAAACACACAGGACTTTTGAAAGATGGGATATGTCACAACCTGGTACTGTTGCTAGATGTCTGGCATATGTACTGTTAAAACCTCCTCAGCAACAGCTTTGTGTTTACATTTCTTTACATGTACTGAGATTAAAAACCTAAGCACAGATTCTTCATGTCTCTAGGTTAACTGAAAACAGACATTAACAACTTTCAGGTTCTAGATTTTGTTGGTCTGGTGTTTGAGAAGATGAGTTTATATTCCATTTTATGAATACTATTCAAAAGCATATGACATTTTTATTCACTCATGTTGACCATCGTGAACTCCTTGAAGAAGAAAATAGGATATCAATAAAATTAATAATAAATGTAAACGCAACAGTCTTTGGATGCCCTTTTTTTCTTTTTTTAGCTTCTGCCTGTTTTCTTTTTGAGCTTTTCCATACATTGTTGTGATGCAATTGTTTAAAAAGAAGAGATAAACTTTTATTGCCAGAGACAATAATATGGATGCTTCTCTTTGTAGTTCCAGTCTGAATCCTGTCCTGCAGTGGGAATGTCTCGTTCTGGAACATCACAAGAGGAGCTGCGCATAGTAGAAGGACAGGGACAAATTACTGATATAGGGCCATCGGCAGACGAAGTCAACAACAACACTTGTGCAGGTAAAGATACCTTCCTGTCTGGGGACGGGAAATAATATCAAATAGGACCTTCTTATAAGGAAAATATAAAATGCTACATTGTCAGATATATTTGTATGGTGCTGATGCAGTCAAAAGACTAGGCTGAGAAATGGATTTACATACTGCACAAAATGTCAATATTTTAAAATGTTAACACAATGAAAATGAATTAAATGGAAATATAGCTAAATTAAGATGAGGGGGGAAGTTTAAGCTTCCACAAAATAAGCAATGTCCAATGTTTAGATTACTGCAAAGTGCTTTATATGAGGCAATCCATGTGGACCAGAGGTGTCAAACTCGATTTCATTGAGGGCTGTATCAGGATTGTGTTTGATCTTGGGGGGCCGGGGTTGGTGGTTGGGGTGTGTGGCCAGGGTGGGCTGGCTGTCATTGAGGCTCTATTTTTGACCGTGACGGCCTCCTGCTTCTTCCTTGGGCCTCCGTTTTCATTGGCAGAGGGCTGCAGGAGGCCATTGCAGCCGAAAATTGAGCCCAGGTGCATCTTGCATGGCCTCCTTGAGCTCCATTTTCACTGGCAGAGGCATCGCTGGCCGGTCCTTCGCTGTTTCCAGGGTGACCCCGTGGGCCAGATCTAAGCACCGTGTGGGTTGTATCTGGGCCCGGGGCCCTGACACCCCTGATATAGACTGATCAGAAACTTCAGTCACAGTTAGTTGCTTTCTGATGTGTGGTTTATAGACTATATTACCAGCTATACTGTGTCATTCCCATGATTTCTAGTAAATGGCAAAATGATTGTTATAACTTTCTTTGATGAAGCTTTTCCTCAAATATGGATAGATGATTTTCTTCTTTGTTGTACATATGAAACATGGACAGATAAGATATGAAATTTTATAATTGAGAAGAAAGTGTTTACAGTTAATATTATGTTTTCTTAGCCACTCCAGAAGATATTCTCCTGGAGAGTTCAGAGAAATCCACAGTTGATGGACCTTTTGAGGCAGCTCTGGAACACTTGAAACTGGGCAGCATTTTCACATTCAGAGTTACTGTTCTACAGGCCTCCAGCATCTCAGCAGAATACGCGGACATCTTCTGCCAATTTAAGTGAGATACAATTTCCATTCCACCATTTGCTGTCTATGCAGTTTAGATAAATTTGGAAGACTGTGATCACTCTTTGTCTCTAATCCACTCTTTTTACATGTAGATCCTGGCTTGAGAGAATTGATCAAAATGATTTTAACATTAAAAATTTGAGGGATGGAGGCTAGAATATTAGTGCATTTAAAAGGTTCTGAATGAGAATAAATAGAGCAATGAAGCTTAATAGCCTAAAGATATTAATTACTCTTATGAGAGGATGTGGAAATACAGAAGAACCCTACAAGATGAGAGGAAAAAGTATTATCTTCCTAATTTTTCCATGTATTGTCATGTTTCTGAACTGAAAAATTATAACTGAGTAGAGCACACCATTTAGGATGCCTGATGATGAGCAACAAACTGCAGTTGTGATTACAATTTGAATGAACGAATACACACGTGTATAATGTATTCAAGCCTGGTAATAAAAGCTCTTTTTTTCCCACAGCTTTATTCACCGCCATGATGAAGCCTTCTCTACCGAGCCCTTGAAGAACACTGGCCGAGGCCCACCTCTTGGCTTTTATCATGTTCAAAATGTTAGTGTAATTTTCTGCTTTGTGTTGTTAATTTTGCATATTTTGCATTACTTCTTCTTTAAAATTATAAAAGTATTTTAAAGACTGGTAGGAAATTAAATCCAGCTTTCTGTTTACTGGCTAAACTGGTTTTAATGATTTCTATGTATATTACAGTACTAGAGGTTTATATTGCTAGTTTTAAGACAAGAGTATTTTGTTTCTAGATGACCAGGAAAGGGGAAAATTTAATTTTTTTTGTACAATTATGTCCTTGACCTAATTAGTGATATTTTATGCCTTGCTTTGTTGATTTCATTTCTGGAAAGACCACTGATGAAGGAAAAGGGGCCTAGAATGCCAGAATATTAATGAAGATAATGACATATTAACATTGAAGTTTTAAGTTTTGCTTCAGTGAAAATTTTAGATCTTCCACCAAGTTTTACCCAGCTTTATAATTTGGCCATTTTAAGTTGAATATCTTGTTGTATAAAATAAGCATTTTTATCCTTTTCTGCCTTACAGATTGCAGTTGAGGTCACTAAATCCTTTATTGAATACATTAAAAGCCAGCCAATTGTCTTTGAGGTGTTCGGCCACTATCAGCAGTATCCTTTTCCCCCTCTCTGCAAGGATGTACTCAGGTAAATTATCATCCATGATCTTTCACTACTTTTGGCTCATCTGCTTCTTTATAAGAAGTGGAACTTGCCCTGCGAATCACTGAGATGTTTGCCTGATTTTCAGCAACAGTATAACTTTTGCAAAGCTGCTACAGTGCAGTTTGTGCCATTATAAAGCAAATAAAACATGTCCTAGTATGTTTGAGGAATCATATAAAGAGATACAACACTATTGTATTACATTTAGATAAACCAACCTGGCTAGACAACTGAGCAACAGGAATCAATTACCAGATAGAAACACTGAATTTTTGTTATTTCAAATTCTTTCACAAATAAAAATTGTGATACTGTTTTATGCTGTATGTTCAGTTTCCAGTATTTGACCAAGCACAAACACTTTCTTGAAAATTTGTAAGACCTATTGGATACAGTTTTAATAGCATTCATTTTAATTAGTTATGCCTTTTTTATAGCCCCCTAAGACCATCTCGCCGCCATTTTCCTCGTGTCATGCCATTATCAAAACCAGGTAAGAGAGAAAGTATTATTTGTTTAACATGAGCGTTAATGAAAATTACACAATTTTTAGACATTTAGATAAAATATTAGTGATTAATAACTGTTATTTGGAAAAGCCGTCCTAAATCTTTGTAGAAGTTAGTATTGTGTTGCCTTCAGTTGATGGTGAATTGAAATAACAGATATCCTGCCCAAATTTTCATAAGGAATGGATGTAGCAGAGAATTATCTGTGTGTCATCTCTGGTTGCACCTTTCCCAAACATACATCTAAATCAGCGATCCCCAACCTTTGTTGCTTGGTGGCCTGGTGGAAGGGGAGAGAGGAACCAAGCCATGCAAGTGGTGGGCTGGCACGTGCACATGCAGCTCAACTTGCACAATTTGCTGTGCAAATTGAGCTGGATGCGCGCATGCACACTGGCCTGCTGCTCATGTAATTCAAGCTCTGTGTGTGTGCCGGCCTGATGCTCGCATAGTCTGGTTGCAAATAGGCCACAGCCCGGAATTGGGCTGCGGCCTGGGGGTTTGGGACTCCTGGTCTAAATGGTAAAACTTCAGTGTAACCCAATTTTCAGCTTTTAACCAACTTCTTCTGTCTTGAATTGAACACTTGCCTAGTTGGAAAGACAGGATATCAACTGAATAAATAAAAAAATGGCATTAATGAAGGACACAGAATAATGAGGTTTTCTCCTATTTAAAACAGTTCTGATTTCTAGAGTATAGCTAATCTCTTTGGGATATCTCAATGTTTGCAGAATAATTGGAATAATTTGTAGGCACAGAAAAGTTGCTCCAAGTGCTTAACAACTGCTTATTTAGTCACATCAAGTAAGAACCACAATGCATGATTCTTATTCTGTTGTTATGTTGTTATGATGATGATGAAGATAATGATAATGATGTTATTTTGTTATCCTTGTTTGAAGCTCTTAATGGCATTGGATTTAATATGTTTTCCCTTTCTTTGTGTGACTTGTATCTTTCATATGAATTTTTTATATCTGGTTCCTGTGAGAAATTGTGCATAGACTCACAGCCTCATCTGTGAGTTGCTTCTCATTGCTTCTGGCATTTATGTCCAAAGGCCTTCTAGTACTAGCCATTTATCTTTCAACTTAGCTCTTTAGGCATGATGCAGAAACCCAGATGCAGTATGAGATAATAGAGTTTCTCAAGCTTTATACTTGACCAATTATTCCATTTTATTATAATTTTTGCAGTGCCTGCAACAAAACTGAGTGCCATGACAAGACCCAGCATTGGCCCATGTCAATGCAAGTATGATCTCATGGTCTTCTTTGAGATCTGTGAACTAGAAGCTAATGGCGAGTAAGTTGCTTTATATGCTTATGAACAACTACGTTTTGCTAACTAATTTAGGAGTTATGATCACCAAGTGAATTACACAGCTGAAACATTTTCATTCTGTTTTAGTACATTTGCTGGAAGAAATAATTGCCAACCTTTAAATGTAATATAAGTATTTGTAGGATAGATTCAGCTTTATTGAAATCTGAATTGGATTGGTTCACTGCATCTGCTTAGCACATTATGTTGAGTCAGATCACTGACTCAGTGTTGCATATGTTGACTTTGCGATATTGTTACAGAGTCAGACAGGAATAAGTATACACTTCCCATTGTACAGATGCAGATAATGAGCCTATGAGACTCTGAATGAAAAACATTCTCATCCTAATTCTAATTGTCCACAAAGCAAATTAAGAGTGGTAAAGTCTAATGAGATTGAAAAATGGATGATACAGTACAAGGTATTATCATCAGAGGTAGTGAATTGACCTAGAATTGATGAAGGGCAGGGCTCCTGTGCCATTAACAGTGATGCAAGAAGATGCATTACTATATATGTATAGTCTCCAATTATATATAGTGCTATAAAAATCTTAGAAGTTGGGGGTCCAAACTTTCCCTTTTCTACATGATAATTAATGCCTAATGCGGAATTTTGTAGTATTGCATTTTGCTAAACTTTTCTAAAGAATGATTAGAGAATCTCTGAGAGAGATGTAAACTCTTTTCTAATTACGAGAAATTGTACTTGAAAACAAGTCATATATGTGCAAATTAATGTACAAAGAATTTGAAACAAGGAACATATATGTGAAATAGATAGGAAAATATCAGGTAAATGCTCTTTAATCATGAATAAATCAACCTGGTCTCCTTGTGTCACTTTGGTTGATACTTATTTTCTCAGAATTGGTTTCTATGGAAACAAACCACTTTTCTTTTATACATCTTGGAGGCTATGAAGAATTTTTTAAAATTAGAATGAACTTTCACACTGTGTACTTTTCAGTATCTTAAGCCTATCTGAACAATTCTTGTCACAAAGCAGAACACTGTGAAATATATCTTAATATCAAAGGGTAGAGCAAAGCACATATTTTTAAAGTCATACAGAAAGAATTGTAACACGAAGTTGTAAAAATAAAGTCCAGTCAAGGTGAGCAAATTAATACTGATATATACTTGTTTACTCGGTGCAATATAAATGGAGATTAATAAAAACATGCGTTTTGTAAAGCTTTACTATAGTACAATCCTCATCATTCTAGGCCGTTGTTTATCAATCTTGGCTATTTTTAGAATTCCCCAGTCAGTCCATACTCTAAAAGTTGCCAAGATTGAGAAACGTTGCTCTAGCCAGTGTGGATTATTGATTGGGGTGTGATGCGAGGGAACTCGAGATCCAAAAATATCTTGAAAGCACAAGGTTGGAGAAAATGCTGTTTATTCAATCTCAATGAACTGATCTTTTCTAGCTATATCCCAGCCGTTGTGGATCATCGTGGAGGAATGCCTTGCCATGGGACTTTCCTATTGCATCAGGTATTTTCTGTATTCTTCTTACCAATTCCTAACCCTAACTCTATTCTAAGCATAAGGTAACAATAAGACCATTTTTATTCTAGAAAATGAGTTGTTAAATACAATTTTTGGTGAATGGGCGGATTTGAAGAATATGGGACTCAGAGCACTTAAAAACATTTTTGGTGTGTTTGCTGCTTCATTGAATAATTCTTCATATGTCCCACCTGAATGGGAAAATAGGATAGTGTTCACCAATTACCCAGAATCTTTTTGGCTTCTATAATCTACTATTTTGTAAATACTTTTTTGTTTTTATTAGGATCATAACTTTGATTAGCAATCTACTTAAAAAAAAGAATATAGTTATAAATATACATTTCAGAAATATAAAGGAACAGACTTATTAAAAAAACTACCATTACATTTTTTTCTTCAACACAAAGTGGCAAAGTTGTAGTCAATTTTCAGGAACCTACCTAATAATTTTATCTTTGTGTTCTCTGTACAGCAGAAATATAAAATATTTGTTTAGCATTTTTACACAGTTCTTATAGCTGCTAACTTTATTACCTTTCCGTATGATGGATGTCAGGGTATCCAGAGGAGGATTACGGTCACCTTGGTGCATGAGACAGGGAGCCATATCCGCTGGAAGGAAGTGAGGGAGCTGGTTGTTGGTAAGCAAAATATTTGTTCTATATCCCAATCAATGTTGAAGCTAGACAGTACATCTAAGCAGTCTCAAACTCCAGAACAGCATCACCGATTTTTAGAAAGCTTATGGATACAGATGCTATGAAACAAGACTAAAAACAGAGCTTTTAGTGATATGGCATTTGAGCATTTTTCTTACTTTTTGTGATAAGTTGTTCATTTTAGTAAACAAAGCCTATATTTGAATGTTTTACAGTGTATCTCCTCTGTAGTCTCCAAGAGTCTCTCTTGGATTACAATAGGATAGAAGTGTTTTGGAATAGAACTATTGTAATGAATAAACAAATCTTCTTTGATACAGTTTGAAGTACAGACTCAAACTTTGCATAGAAGATTGGATGATGCATTTGTTTATGTCGACAGAGTTTGAGAGATTGTTAAATTACAGTGATGATTGGTTCACGGCCTCTTTCTTCTAAGAGGAGCATAGCTCAGTATGATAAAAAGTATGAAAATATACCAACAGTGTGATTTTTTTTCAGTTCTCATCATGACAAACAATGATGAATTTAAGACTTAGAGAATAATCTCATTTTATAGACATACTATATTGGGCAGCCTGCAAGTTACAGGCCTTATGTGACTCTTCAAAATCTTGCATATGGTTATGACAGATGGCATGCCGGAGACTTTTTAAAACATGACTACAATGGAGATATGGCACACTGTGGGCCCAGTTAGGTCCCACAGAGAGGGCCTGCTATGGGTCCCATCAGCTAGACAATGTTGGGTGGCAAGCCCACGTGCTAAAGCCTTCTCTGTGGGAGCGCCGACCCTCTGGAACCAGCTCCCTGTAGAAATTAGGACCATCCCCATCATCCCCACCTTGTTGGCCTTCCACAAGGCTACGAAGACCTGGCTTTGTTGGAGGGCCTGGAATTGACATGCCCCCCCACCTCTGAAGATTGTTGAATGTTGTATGAATGGTTGGATGGTTGAGTTTCATTTTAAATTGTAATTTACTGTTTTTTAATTGTTGTTAGCCGCCTCGAGTTCCCCTTGACTGGGGAAATGAGGTAGGGTATAAATCGAATTAAATAAATAAATAAATAAATAAATAAATAAATAAATAAATAAATAAATAAATAAATCTTCCAACATTCTGCCTTCTGCCTCCCATCATGTTGAAATGGAGAGCAGAAAGAGAGCTGTGTATGCAGATTTTCCATTCATATTTTGGAGAAGACTTACCCAGTTATGTTTTAAATGTCTAGTAATATATTTGCTCTAATTCTCCTGCAGCAGTATAGGGCAGATAACATGTATGTTCTATCCTCTATTTGTAGGTCGAATCCGGAACACTCCAGAAGGAGATGAGTCCCTCATTGACCCCAATATCCTCTCTTTGAACATCCTGTCTTCAGGATACATCCGGCCCTCTCAGGATGATCGGTAAGTCTCGAAGAATACTCAGCTAATCTGGGTCAGTCACGATAGTTCTTCATGTATGTGCCCAGTTGTGTGAAAAGCTTTTTCCCTGAAAGGCCCAAATCTTTATTCTTCTAGCACAGTCATGAGGTCTAAGTTCTGACAAAGCTAGCAAAAAAGAACACAACAAAATTGCACACAGAAAAGGCTAGTGGCTTTCCTCCAGTATTTTTTTTTCATGGATAAAAGATTTAGTGCAACATAGGAAGTTGCCTAGCGTTAGTTAAATCATTTATTTGTCTAGTCTGGTATTATTTTCTCTGGCAGAAAGTTTCATGTGTCTGTAGCTGAGGTCCATCTTCCCCAGCACTTGTCCATGTGTCCCTTTTATTCACTTAATATTGTTTTAAGAAATATTATTTAACAATAATTGGAAATACTTGAAACAATCTAGGACCTCCCAGTGTTAGCAGTTACGTGACCTTGGAGGATTGGAATCTCCCCACATGCAGAATATGTTTAAATTTGCTCCTGGATTGTGGCTCAATTGCTTTAGCAACAGTCTGCAAACATTTATTTGCCATATATTGTAAATACTACTTTATTTCACAGCCTGTCAGAAGAAAGCTGATAATATTTTCATGTGCTATGAAAGGGAAGCACTGATACATGCATCTTTCTACAATATCCCAGTCATTCTCCAATGGAACAATGTGTAGTAAAATCTTTTCGTGATGTAGAAATTCTTTCATCTAAATAATGACAAAAACTAGAGTTTCCAGATTTAGCACTGCAGTTTGAATCGAACAACCCTTCTCTAAAATTTCAAAAAAGGCCTCTAGGGATATGTTACAGATTCTTCATATTTTGAAAAATATATTTTTAAAAAAGATATTGAGAAAATTAGAGGTTGGAATGTGAAGCCCTTTCTTAGTTCCTTGGATCTGGTTATTGCATTATTATGAGAGGTTAATAGTAAAATGTCATTAACAAATGGATGATTTACTATTCCTAAAGTGAAAGACATGCACGAGTGAATAATCCTATTCTATTAGGAAAACAAAAGACAGGAGACAATATGATATCTCATTCATTCATCTTTTTCTGAAGATTAGTTTCTTTTTCAGTACCTCCTACAGTTGAGACCAAGTTATTATGATCAAATAATCCTGAGTATATTCCTCAACATTGATCTCAATTCAGATGTTTAAACATGTATGATTTTTACAACCCTCTGAAAGAATATATGGGTGAGTTGGGAAATGATGGTGAGTCAAGCTCCGGGTTTGTCCAATATGATGTCCAGATATGTTAGAATATAATTTCTGGGCAGAGTTTGGAGGATGATTGTTTAAGGACAGGGAATAGGCAACCTTTGGGGGCCATCAGACACAATTTAAATGGTTAAGGCACATCAGTTGCAAATTATTTCTTCCCTAGCTGACTAGTCAGCTTTCTTCTCCTTTCTTTATGGAGAAGATTCTCTCTATTATCCCAGCTTTTTTTGCTCCTTTTTTCTGGGCAAATGATCACATACCAACAAACACTGTGCTGCACCCATCCTCCCTGATTGTTTCCCTCAACTGCCAATAAAACATATGTGAATGGAGGTCATAGCTTTAAATAAGGGATGACATTAGAACTGGTTGAACACAGCACACATGCTCCCATTTAATTAGTTTTTTAAAGGTTGTATGGCACATATCAGTGAAGATATTGATAGGGATATCGATATCCTGTATATCCTTGAGCATCAATTCTATATGTTTGATGGTAATATAAAATATATTCTATTCAAAAGGAATTTTCCCTTCCAAACAAGCTTGCAATAAATTAACAAGAAAAACAAAACAAAAACAAAACAGGAAAATAAAAGCCAAATGAAATAAAGTGATGTTCCTTTCACTGATATTAACCAAGACTTTTAGTTTTGATTAAATTGAAGTAGATACAATTTATATAAAGATGTTTCCAGATGTCAGCTTTTTCAGCTGACCTATAAGCAAAAATAAAAGGAAACACTTATAGGAAATTTACCTATTATCAAGAACAATTTTAATTATAGGAAGCTATTGTTCCTAGGTTTATTTAGTGGTTACTGTTATTCCTACACTAATCTTGACAGCATACTTGCTAAGCAAACTTCTGTTTTACAGGATCTTGGCTTATCAACATGCAGTCATCTGTAAAATCAATGATTAAAACTAATATTAGGAAGTATTCCTAACTGTATGATGTATTTTGCATTGTAGAATGAAAGCAGTCGATCCTGGTCATGCAATGTTCCTTTCATCCCTGGTCCTGAGCTTTCTATCTCAGCCTACCCTGACCTGGTGTCCTCCAAATGTATTTGGATATAAATCCATAATTCCAATTCAGCATGCTGGGAATTCCAGTTCTATGACTTGGGAAGGAAATTGGGTTGAAAAAGGCCACTCTATTATATATTCTAGAAGTGGTATTTTTTTCTAATATTTTTCCAAACTCTGCAGCTCTTGGCAGGAAACCTGAGTGTGATCGTTTTCAGTATGTTTCAGAATTGATTTACCATTTGATTTATTTGGAACATTTATTAGCCAAGTACCCTGTTATGGTGCTCAAAGTAGCAGCCTTCATTAAACCCAAAATTTAAATTTCTAAATTCTCATAAACCACAAGAAGTCTATTGTTGAGGCTTCTGAGCATTGCCAGAGAAGTAAGAAAGACTAGGAATGACAAATCCATAGGTTTCTGCTGCTCCTTCCTTTTCATGTCTTTTTCTCCTATATTATTTCTAGCTGCCTGAATGGATGAAAACAGAATTGGTGGCTGGCATCTTAAAGTTGTCAGCAAGGCTGGCCAGATTTGGCTGAAGGAAAAGAATAACAAAGGGTCTATCTATAAGAACAGCCTTTCCCAACCTGATGTGTTCCCAATCTGAATTGTCATCCCAAAATAGCATTTTATCTTGAGGCAGCAGCAGTTGTAATCTGATCCCATCTGGATTATATCACGTTGCAAAGGTGGCATTAGGGCACCCATTTTCCAGATTTCTCATCTTTTTTAATTTGCATGAATTTTAGGAACCTTCTTCAAATCTTGTTAGTATTTAACTAAGAACTTTTTTGTTGTGATCTCAGTTCATCCACCAATAATTCACCTGTTTCAACTCCCAGATATCATGTATCACCAAGATATTTCCCAGTAGTCAGGCAACCATCTCTTTAGACTTTATTCACTGTATCACAATATCGTTGAGTAACTTGATGCAAGAGAACTTCAGACTAGCTTCATGTCCATAGCATTGTAAAAGTGCTCCTTGTGTGTTGGCAAGAAGCCTCTGTAGAGCCATATGGCAGTATTTACAGGAAATATTAGACAAAAGGTGATGATGAATCAGATGGTGATGATGAATTAGAGTGTCTAAAACACTAGAAGGGCACTTTTTCTTTGAGGCAAGTCAGCAACAGCAAAACAAAAAAGGAAACCTAGTACAGCCTGAATTTCTAAATGAGGACAGTACTTTTCCTACATATCTGTTTATAGTCAATGGATGCGTTCTCACAACATGTGCAATAAAATGCCCTGTTGAGAGGCAGACAGACACTGATGTTCCCAATCTTTCTGCTGTCAGATACAGCTCTTCCAGCAAAGGTTTACCTTGTCTCCTAAACCTGAAATGGATGCCATTTTGCAATTAGAGAAACCAGGCTTTGTAATTTAGACCTGTGGTGGCTTAAAATTCCACTTTCTCTAAATGGCAGGCATTTCTGATCTAGATGGTATAGTAGACAAAAATTCCTGATTAAGAACTATGTGCAATAGTGGTAAAATGGTAGCCGATATGCACTTGTCAATCTTACCCTAACCCTAACCCTAACCCTTCACAATGTTGAGGGAGCTGAAATCTGCTTTGAGTAGGGATGTACTGACAACAAACTTCATTTGAATTTGAGTGAATTGAGGTTCTGCAATAAAGGCCCCCAAACTGACCCTAGACATTTCAGTGTATCTCATTGTTAGTCCACTTACTAATTTACAATGTGTTCATCAGAGGGCCTTGAGCTTTCTTTCTACTTGAGACAGAGAGAAGCTGTTTGTAGGGCTTAGGCTTTGGAAGACCTGCATGATAAAACTGCTGATGCTACTGCCACCTTCAGCACCACTGCCCATTTAAACTAACCATGTGATTATTTGTGTTTTTGCAGGCAGTTTCTTGATTCGGATATGCCTAGGTATTATTTGTGAGCTTTCCCATATATTTTATTACCTCTCGCGCACCTTTTTCAAATCAGCATTGGGTTAGCAATGCTATAGACTAAACTTGCTTCCACCTAGCTGAACACACCAGCTTCTTCCTTTCTTTTTTCTCTCCTGCATCATTGGGCTTCTTTTTGTTCCATTTTGTTCCTTGGTTGTTGCTTTTTGTAACTTTTCTTTCAAAGGCCAGTGTTTTTCTTATTTCTCTCTCATCCATATATGCTCTCTTTGGGAACTGGGGGCTGGGAGACTGCACTTTTTTCCCCATTTGATTTCCCTCTTTCCTCCCCCACCCCTCTGTCTCTGCCCCCAAAAATGCTGTCCTGTCCTGTCCATACTGAAACTCCTCCATCTCCTGCTTCTGCTTTGGCAGTGACACAAAAAGAGTTGAACTGATGCAGGGTTCGTGAGATGCTATGCTCCGTGTGACTGAGGGTGAGAGAGATTAGGGTAAACCCAGGATGGAGTGAAAGAGCCATCAATGAAGGGGGGGCGGGTTAACAGGTTTCCTAAGAGAGTCTTCAGTCACATGTGGGTGCAAAAACTGTTCAAAATGTAGTCTGAGGCAACTGTACGAATTCAAGTATCAAATGGATTGCATGACTTGGACTGTGACAATGATTAGATCTTAAAGCATCCCAAGGAGCCAATAAAATTACCAACTCTGCATGCTAGGAAGATTGGAATTACTGAATATAATGTTTTAAATACTGTCAAGATCCTGCTGGTCTCACTGGCTGCAGTCCCATACATTGGAGAGACACTATGTTAAGGAAGAAAGCTATGCCAGGCCAGAGAACAGGATCAAAAGAGATAGGTTGTGATATAAAATGTAAATAATTATTCAAACATTTCTCTATTCCTTAACCCTAGTATAATGATTGACTTCTTTTGTTGAAGAATTTAAAATCAAACAAGGGAAGCTAAAGTGGAAAATGGAAAGAAAAATTGTCTGGTTGATTTAGTTTAATCTAATATTTGAATTAGGCCTATTTTGCTCTCTGGAATCTAGATTTAAGACTTAGCATATGTTTGTTTAAGAGATGTCAGTGATAGAAAACATAATAAATAAGGATAAATATCAACTTTAGTTGCAAGTCAGTATGCAGTTACTGTAACTATTTTCTTAATTTATGAGGTCACTGTAAGAATTACAATTTTATTGCAGTACCTCCTAATTAATCATTCAGATTTAAAAATTTGATACCAAAAGTGTCATTAAAGATAATTGGCTGGAAAATACCATGGATGAATCGGACAAGACAGGTGTGGCTGCTGTGATTTATGGCTCAATTCATCTAAAATTTGAAGCATTTCCTGCCTTTGTGTCAGTATTTTTGTTCCTTTATCTGCAGTTTTCTGCCAATTTGAACTGAGTTTCTGTTGCCTATTCCAGGCACCATGATGGAACTGGTTTCCATTAATGGTTTCTTATTTGGTGTGGGTTCATACAATAAAGTTTATATCAGACTTCCTATGATGGTCATCTGGAAGATGAAGCTGATATGGATTTTACCTTTTGAGGATTAGAAAGGAATATTTTATAACAATTAGAATGAATATTTCTAATTTTGGACTTCCTTTTTAGAGCCATTTGGATTTATTTATTGCTCTTGTTTCTTCTCATCTTACTGTAGCCCTTTTCCATTGAACACTTTGCTTGTTCCTTCTTGATTATTAGAACATACTGTAGTTTTATATGATAAAATAAAGTTGCTGAATACTCCTCAATACAGTATCATTGCTCGGTACTGTTAAGAGAAGCTGTTAAGTTCTGGGCAAATAATGGAAGCTAGGCCAGAGTGACTTCTAGGCAACAGTAATTCCCTGGCTGCCAGAGCTCCTTTTATAGGAAACTGCTCAGCCAAACAATCAGGAGAAAGTATTTTCCCGCTCCAAAAGAGGATCAGACTGAGAACTTCAACTGGAACTATGTATACTATATACAGTACATAACAGAAGCTGTATTTTTTTAGGGAAGTACTGTAGACTGAAAGGTTTTTTTCCTGTAAATCTTACCTTCATGAAATCATTGTAGCACAGCCTCCCCAAATTTCATGCATTCCAGATGTGCTAAGATTACAACTCCAGGCTACCAAGTGATTCAGAGAGCTGTTAATTCCTACAGGTCTTCAAAGCAAAGGTTGGAGGAGACTCAAATCCCATTCTCATACTGAAAATTACAATACTGATAACCTGGTTAATGAAAATTTCCTTGATTTTTTTAATCTACAGATAATATAGATAAAAAACAATCTAACTGAATCACCCAGGACTATTAGACTTTCATCTAGAAAACAAGAGGGAAATATTCAACACAATAGTCTGGGCTTCCTATTGTGTACATATCCTTCTACTAAGCGATTGAAGACAGAACAGTATTGTAGCTAATTATGACTGGTCTCGTCAAATCTCCATGCATCCCTGTGTAGCTGCCTCTCTGGGTAGCTTTTCTCAGACACCTATAAACAATGCTTTCTGACATTTTAATTTCTTTGTGTATCTGTATGTGTGTTTGTCTTGGGTTGCCTTCCACTTATAGCATTTCACTTGGAAATGACACTAGGTATTTTTGTCTCACTTTTCTCTCATACCCTTGCTTGATCTCTTACTGGTTTCCTTCCTTTTCTCTTCACTTCTACACTCTCCCTGTCCTGAACTTGTTTCCTTCCTTTTTGGAACTTGTCTTTGACTTGCTTGTGTCCCAGTGAACTTAGCTCTTTTGGTTTTTGCAAAATGTCTGTGAAAATGTCTGATGTTTAGAATGGGGTAGTTAATTGTGCATCAACCAATACTCAGATCCTCTTTACCAAGAGTCAGCTCTTGTTCTTAGTAATAAATCTATTGTTAATAAATTATCTTCCAACAGGTGGATTGGTGTCTCTTATTATTAAAGAGGCTTCTGACTATGTTGATACTGAATGTTGGTGAGCTGTGATAGTGGAATGCCAGAATATTTTTAAAACTTGAGGATGCTCAGATGGAAATGAGAGAAAGGGAGGAAAGAGAGAGAAAGCCCCAGTATTTTGATCACATTTGGAAAGTAATTTCTGAAATGGTATATAAAAAAACCTGAAATTGAAACAAGTATATTTTACAAGAGAAAAAACATCATAAGTGAAAATGTGATTGAGAGGAGATAGGTGGAAAATTGGGCATGTGTTCTAATTAGCAGAATTCCGACCTCCTTTGGGTGTTCCAACATGACCAGAGCAGCTAGCGTGCCATGGAATTTATTCTTTATGGAAATACGGATTTCTGAAGGGGCATAATATTCCATAGCACTATAGAGTGCTATGCTTATGGACTGCCTAAATAAGCTAAGTGTTGGCTTGTCCAAGTAATACAGACAGGAAAGCCTGAACTATAGATAGTCCTCGACCACAACTGAGCCCCAAATTTCAGCTGTTCCATGAGACATTTATTAAGTGAGTTTTGCCCCATTTCACAACCTTTCTTGCCACAGTTGTTAAGTGAATCACTGCAATTGATAAGTTAGTAACCCAGTTGTTAAGTGAATCTGGCCTACCCATTGACTTTGCTTATCAGGTCGCAAAATATAATCACATGACCTTGGGATACAGGGTCATAAATATGAATCAGTTGCCAAGCATCTGAATGTTGATCACATGATTATGATGATGATGCAATGATTCTAAGTGTGAAAAATGTTCATAACTCACATTTTTAATACCTTGGTAACTGTGAACAGTCACTAACTGAACTGTTATAAGTCAAGGACTACCTGCACAGTCTGAGTGGGCTCCAACTTTCATATACAAATGCGATGGCTTGTATAATGAAGGTTGCTATAATAAGCAGTCATTCAAACATGGAATGAGAAATGAGAGTGACTCTTGGTTATAACACCCAGAATACAGGAATAAGCCAAATTTAAGCAAGCTCACTCTTCTCATTAAAAGGTTGGGTTTTAAATGATCTAATCATGGTTTTATGGAAGCATTAGTTTTATTCACAGATGGATCACATAAATTCATTTATCATGAATGACACAGCAAAGTTTGAGAACTTTTGGACTAATATCTAGTCCAATATCACACTAAGGATTACAAGTATAATAGTCCACAATTTTGAAAAATTATGTGCAAAAAACAAAACAAAAAAAACATGGTAAATTAGCTGCAAGCACTTTGTAACAAACTTCTGCCAAGGTAATACTGAATTTTTTTTTAGCGATGAAAGCAATACTGAGCATCCTCACTTTTCCTTTCTTTTTTCTGATTATGCTTGCCAAAAATTAGTATCTCCTTCCAATGGAAGAAATATTATTTATTTTAACGTATTTGACTGAAGAGATGTGGCCTTGGAGTGCTTTAGGCAATACTTTAAGATAACCAGTTATTTCTATATCAAGGAAGGATCCTTTTCAATTACTATCTAAGTTTATTGGTTCTTGCCCACTTTCCCTTTTAGATGGCATCTTAAGTTGCATGACCTCTGTGGGAATGGGATGGGGGTAATGCATCCATCCTGGGCATCACAGTGGCTGCAGATACCATCAACCATGGGGTTGGAAACAGATAGAACTATACTCTGCTGGTTCTCTTCATTCCTTTGGGTGTGATAATAGTTGGTGTTGATTGGGAATGATTGGTCTCACCCTCTACTCCAAATATGTGGGTGCCATAGATTTTGGTGGCTCTCTCCACAAATGTTTAGCAGTTACATAAAATCACTGGGTGAGATGATCTGTCACCATCATCTCATCATCCTTGTTGAGGGACTATCAATAGGTGATGATGTTCAAATGTACTTCCCTGCTCCTGGCATACTAAGTGATGCTGATGATGTCTTACCCTGGTGCCTGGAGGCCGTGGGGGCTGCCCTGTGAGGCATCATTCCCATTAAGTGAAGCTACCCCCAACCTTTATGTCCTTGCAGAAAGCCTTCAAAACATGGTGTGTGCTTTTTTTCACAAGATCTGAGGATCCCCTGATAGTGGGGAACCCACACTGTGGCTACATCATGCATAGTATTCCAATTTTAACTTTCCCTTTGATTTTAATAATTGAACAGTTTTAATTCAATTTATAATATTTGTAAATAATCAGTTTCATTATATGCTGCCCAGAGCCTCCTTATGTGAAATGGGCAGCTATATAAATAAAAACACTTCCAAAATAAGATATGAAATTCTTTTTTTCAAGCCCTGCCTTCCTCTTTCCCTGTTTTTCAGTCACCTCCTCCGTTTTCATAATTTCTATATAGCCAAAATAATTTCTATCTATATGGGACCAATTTTTTAAAAAATTATCATATACCCCAAGACCTTCCTTGAGAATTCCCGGTGATGCTTTCACCTTTGCCTTTCAAACAAAATATTATATTTTGGGACAGAATACTCCAGTATGGCTACATCATTCAGACAGATCTATGTGTGTGTGTGTGTGTAAATGTGTGCGTGCATTTGTGCATGTTTGTGTTTTGTTCCTATTTAATAATGTTTTGGAATAATTTATAGTCTTTTATTAACCAAGTATTTTATTTTTTTCCTCTGCAGGACTTTTTACCAGTTTGAAGCAGCGTGGGATAGCTCCATGCATAACTCTTTGCTTCTGAATCGTGTTACCCCTTACAGAGAAAAAATCTACATGACCCTCTCTGCTTATATTGAGGCAAGTCATACCAGTGCCTTCATAATGCTCTCTGTGCAATTGTCAGATCCACATTGGCAGCTGCAAGGCTGTGTTTTGAAATTTGTATGATGCCAAGCATAACCTCATGGTACAAGTCCACCCTTTTCTACATGCATCTGACCAGGAATATAGAACAATTTGAGATAGTGTTTAATACTTCGTTACCAATGATATTCAGCCTTGGCTGATGCTGAGAAAGCTCCTGAGGCCAGATCGGATTAGGAACTTGATGAAAGTGAAGTGTGTGGGCTGGATTCAATATTCCCTCCAAAATTCCAGAAAAAGACAATAACAAACAAACTTTTCTAGGGATGCAAGAAAATTACAGAGATATAGAAATGTAATAATCAGTTTAAGCTTGTTTTTTTTTTAAATCACTGTATAAGTGAAGGAGGGAAAGAGCCTGGGGTCAAAGTCAAGAGAGGAATTAACCTGGAGTTGTTACATTTCCATAGAGTCCAAGTCCTGCCCCTCTTGAATTCAATTAACTGTTATCTAGCACCAGTTTAGTACTGCTCATTAGTTGACTATAATCTTGTGTATAAATCAACTTAACTGGAGCTTAATGTGTGGTCCTGGTTCCTCAGGCTTGATAGTATAATAGGATTGTGCTCTCATTTCAGATGGAGAACTGCACCCAACCGGCTGTCGTCACCAAAGATTTTTGTATGGTCTTTTACTCCAGAGATGCCAAACTCCCTGCTTCTCGATCAATCCGCAATCTTTTTGGAAGTGGAAGCCTTCGAGCATCAGAAAGGTAAGAAAGGCCAGAAGACAAGCAAATCCTATTAGGATAAAGAATATACTCCTAATCAACTGACATGGAAGCTGTAGGTGTATTTCTTCGTAGACTGCAACTGTGTTATGTTCACTGTCTTGACTAAGGGCTGTTAGGCTCCATATAAAACTTTAAGCTTAACATTAAAATTCTCTAAAAAACAGAGTTTGGTCTGCTCATCTTGAAGGATGAGGTGGAGTAAAATGATTCCTTGAATGTACCATATTCGTAAGAATGGTGTATCTTCTATTAGCTTGTTCTGTTTTTCACTTTCTGCTACAGTAACCGTGTGACTGGGGTCTATGAGCTCAGCCTCTGCCGGGTTGCTGATGCTGGGAGTCCAGGTAAGAAGTTTTGTCTTTATGAAAGGGTCTCCATGAGGTTTTATATTTAAACAAGGGGGATATAGCTTTAGAAGGCAAGACTTAATTGTTGCTATAAAATATGAATGTGTTGTGAGTGCTTATTGAACACAGCTATACTGAATAAAGATTTCCTCTGTAGGTATGCAAAGGAGACGAAGGCGTGTGCTGGATACCTCTGTGGCCTACGTACGAGGAGAAGAGAATTTAGCTGGGTGGCGACCCCGTAGTGATAGTCTCATCTTGGATCATCAGTGGGAACTGGAAAAACTGAGTCTTCTACAAGAAGTAAGACTAGCCTGAAGCCTGATAACTGCCGGTTTCACATCAACTTAGTGCTGCCCAACTAATGGGCCAAGTGGCAAGAGTATATTGATGTAGAGTAAAATACTTAACATACTCTTCCGCATCCTGGATGCCCTTTGGATGTATGAATTCTAACTTCCACAATTCTCCACCCGGCATGGCCATTTCTGATAATGGAAGGTATCAATAGCAAACTCGCCTTTCTTTCCATAGGTTGAGAAAACAAGACATTATCTGCTCTTGCGTGAGAAGCTGGAGACCACTCAGCGCTTAGGTCTGGATTCCTTGTCCTCAAGCTCCAGTGAAGATTCTGATTCCCGTAGCACATCTTATGTCTCATCTCCAATTTCTGCAGATGGTACCCCAGAAGGGAGGCCTTTACCCCTTGATATTCCCAGTGAGAGACAGAAAGAACTTGCAGTCAAGGTATAGAATATGGAATGTGCCTATCTGCTGGGAAGGGGCTGGAAAAGTTGGCTTCATATTTTCTTTTAAGTCTATGATCCGATTGGTATTTCTGTACCTGCATTCTGAAGGCATCTTTATAATTCTCTGCAAGTTCCAATAGTATTTTTTTTCTGAAAGTAAGTCATTTCTGAGTGAAAAAATAATATTTCTTAGCAGGAAATCTTTCTTAGCAAAGAGCATTTCCTTAATTTGAAGGCCACTGAGAATATATGTAGATTTCTACAATAGGAGTAAATGGTGGTAATTTCCAGCAGCACTAGTTTTTATCATCAGATATAAATATTTGTTTTGTGCTATTACAAAAATTATTCCTTTCCCCCACTTCTTCAAAGGGTTGAACATTTGATTGGAGTCCTTATTAATCTTTGCGGCTCTTGGAGAGAGAAAGGAAGGAAGGAGGGAGACATTGAGAGGCAGACAGAAAGGCAGGAAGACTGTCTGTAGGAATAAAATTATCCAAACTTGTTCAGATACAGGTAGTGCTCACTTAATAACTTGTCGAATGGTTTAATGACCATTCAAAGTTTTGACAGTCTTGAGAGTCTTGATAACCTGTAAAACACTTTTGACTGTTATAAAATGACATGCTGCCCCAACCCCCATGGTCATGTAAGGCACTTGTCATCTTACATTTACAACCAGTTTCAGCATCCCCAACCCCAACCAGTTGTGACCATGATTTGCAAAGTTTTTTGGCCATTTTCTGATAGAAAATGGCAAAAAAATGCCCATTGGAGATGTTGGATTTGCCTAATGACTACATGGTTTACTTAATGACAGTGGTGACTCCCTTTATCTTTGTTATAAATGCAAAATCAAGTCAGGTCTTGTGGCGATCTTCTAACAACCACCCAATTGTGATGGTAACTAGAGGATTACCTATATAGTTAATTTTTGTTCTGCCCAGAATCAAAACTCATTTTTCTCTTTCTTCATTTTTTTTGCAGTGCTTACGTCTTCTTACACACACTTTCAACAGAGAGTACAGTCATAGCCATGTGTGTGTCAGTGCAAGTGAGAGCAAGGTAAATTACCTTCTCTGCTTCATTATTACTCTTATTATCCCACATATTTTAAAACCTAATCCATTTCAGAATTGACTCCCAGGGTACCGAATAGAGCTAATACATTTAGCTCAGGATACATTGGATTTGGACCAAAAAAAGACTAATCTATATATAGTAAAATATCAAATTCTGATAATTGTGAAATGATGAAATCCCACCATATCTGAAATGTTCTCATCCTGAACTTCTACTTTGTGTTGTGGAACAAATTGCAAGTTGCCCTAAAGGGCTTATTCTAATTTCATTCTGATGTCCTAAACTTTTCTCTTTTACTACATCTACTCCCTTTAGAAGAATAAATGATAAATGAGCAAAATTTGTAGATGTTAGGGTGCCTGTTTTCTGAGAAGCCCTGAATATATAGTTGCAAAAGTGCTGAACCATGCAACCAAGATTTGGAGATATTTGTTTTCAGACAAGCATATCCAGTGACAGATACTTTTTATACCTAGCTATCTGAAATGTCAGTGACTCTGCTGAGAGACCCCTCCATGTCAGGCCTTGGTAGCGCAACTTTGACTCCCTCCTCAACCTGCCCATCCCTGATCGAAGGCCATTATAGTGCTACAGAAGCCAGGTAAGAAAGGTGTATGGCTAAAAATGTTGGGGTTGTTTATGTATCAAAGGTACATAGTTTTACCATGAAAAATAAAGACCATTGATCAAAAGGTAATTGAAATTATAAACCTGCTTTTTTCTCTGCAGAACTCTCCAGCTCCCTTCCAGGGTAGAAAGTCCTGAAATTGAGCTCACCATCGAAGGAGAGAAGAAGAAATCCCCTGTTTGTGGTCCCGAGGATGATAAGGAAATCCAGCGTCTATTGGTTCCTGATATTCAAGAGATTCGGGTCAGGTAAAAACTATGGGCAAGTGGAACAATTAGCAACTTGGCTAAAACTGTGAATTTTATTCCAATCATTATGAGCTGGACCAGATTGTCAGAGGAATCATCTCATTCCAATTATATTGATCCATCCCAACTATCAGTCTTCCAGATGTGCCAGGGACCACAAAATTGCTCCAGTTGATTATTGAGCACACACTGTGAAGTTTGTATGTAATTACTAAGTAGATGCCAATGTGTCTCCTCTACAGCCCTATTGTTTCCAGAAAAGGCTACCTACACTTTCTGGAACCCCATACAAATGGGTGGGTGAAGCGCTATGTGGTTGTGAGACGCCCCTATGTCTACATCTACAACAGCGACAAAGATTCTGTGGAGAGAGCAGTCCTCAATCTCTCATCAGCTCAGGTGGAATATAGTGAAGACCAGCAGGCAATGCTAAAAGTAAGAGTAAACTTTGTTCAAATAAGTGTCCCCACAATAGGTTGCTTTCTTTACTTCCTCTTCTAGGAAATACTATAGTAGTAAGGCTGTTTTTGGCATCACTGTAAATAGGAACTAGGTTTAAGGCAGAAAATCTCTATGGCCAAGATGATTAGACTGTCAGATAAACATACTGCTAAAGTGATAGTAACCAACTTAAGAGCCAGTTTGGCCTAGTGGTTAAGGCATCAGGTTTGAAGGCAGGAGACTGTAAGTTCTAATCATGCCTTAGCCATGAAAGCTGATTGGGTAGACGTTGGGCTAGGCATTCTTTTAGTCCAACTCCCATCACAGGATAGTTGTTGGGGAAAATAGAAGAGGAGGTGTATTGGATATGTTCACTGACTTTAAGATTTATAAAATTTATATTTATAATAAATATATCAATAAATAATTTGATGAATGGATTTTTTGGGATGAGAACAAATAACCAAACTCATTCTGATTAATATAGGTTGCAAGTTCCATATTAGCAAAACAAGATGTGCAGCAAATATTTCAGAACAAGGACTGTTGCAATATGGACTATATGCAAGGAAAATATGGATCTGGGTTCACATGGCTTTCTGTAACTTGTAGTCATTATAGTTGCAGTCACTATATACTGCAGTCATCTTGTTCTTCTATGAATGAGCCTAACTAGCAACTTTTTACTTGGTTTAGACCCCTAACACTTTTGCAGTGTGCACTGAACATCGTGGAATTCTGCTGCAAGCAAGCAATGATAAGGACATGCATGATTGGCTGTATGCATTTAACCCTCTCCTGGCTGGATCAATAAGGTAACTGAATGCCTTAAAAGACTCCTCTTTAGAATGACTTTCCAAAGATGTCTTCTTTGGAATGTCTTGCACAAACAGCTTCCATTAGACTTGCTGGATAGCTGGTATAAAATTATGGAAGGAACGAATTAAAAAAAGGTCTTCTAGAAAAAGAGTAAAGTAGTTCATTTATACTACTGTTAGAGATGTGCTACCTTTGATTCAGTTGAGATTCCTGCATCTGGGTGGAAGTTTGAAACGTAATTACTCTTTGCTTTTTTTCTCAAGCCTTTACATTTTTTCTATCTTGGTTTCTCCAACAGATCCAAATTGTCAAGACGAACAACAACCCAGGCAAGAGTTTAACTTAAAAGAGCTGCCCGCCTCAAAAATCAAACAAAACAGAAAAGTGAAATAATGGGTGCTGTCGGAAGATCCCCATCTGAAATTTAGATTTTTCCTGCCATTCATCTCCTCGGATGCCTGTGCCACAGAGTGATCCATCATGAGTTACAGCTTCATTGGGCAAACTCATTTCCCATGTGTAATTTTAAAAGGGTAGTGTTCCCTGGAATTCTTGCACATACATGATCTTCCACTCTTCTCTTTATTGGGTGGCTTATGACTACTAACAAAGCAAGAGCTTTTTCTTTCCTTCTGTTTTTTTTAAATTCCTAAATCAATTGTTCAATTTAAAGAGATAGGAATTTGCAAGGGTGAACGTTAACGCTATTTAAAGAGATAAAAGTGATAGAATTATGTGCTGCTAATTCATTACTTACTGTTGACATTTTACAAATTACTTGATAGAGAAAGAGTAGTATGAGATTATATTTATAAAGTATTTATTTCTATTTACTTCACTGAAAATAATATGCATTCTGTTAATCATGTATTTCGGGGTCTCCCCTAACTTATGCATATTCCTGATGATGAACTGCATTTTTGGTAAAGGAAGAGATACCCAAAGGAGCCAGGGTGGTGATTCAAGAAGAATCCATCTCTGTTTTGTGTGGCTATCTTTATTTTCTTTTCAAGTTGCATTTGTTGTCTAGACATTCCTTTCCAGTTTGTTTAATTAACAACATTCTCCCGCTCCTTACCCGCTCCCCTCCACTAACACACAGTTTTTGTTTTTTAAATGCTGTGACTGAAGGCAAAGGAACAGCAACAAAAAATAGAGAAAGCAGGGGGGGTTTCCCCTTTCTGCTGCTTTTTTTCTTGTAGGGTGGCTTACAGTTTTCCATTGGATAAAGTGAATCTATAAATACATACAAGAGCATAACCAGTGACCTGCTGGATTGGACCACTGGCCAATCTAGTCCAGCAGCTTGTTCATACAGTGGCCAACCAACTGCACAAGGAAGCCCACTAATCTCCCAGTAGATGGCCTTCAGAGGCAGTCACCCTGCTATCAAGGATAATAGCTACCAATCCCCACTATATTTATGAATTGGTCCAACCCTTTTTTGAAGCCAGTCAAGCTGGTAGCCAGCACATGTTCCAAGCACAATAATTTGTGAAGGAAAAATTTAAGCTGGTCCCCCTCCCAAGTATTCTTTTGTTCCCAGAATATTGCTTTTAATTAATTAAAAAAGAGCCAATGAAGAGGGAAGTATAGCAAGCGCTGACCTTCCATCTTAATAAGGATGAACAGCTAGCACTGAACATGTGCTGTTCCTAAAAAGAAAATGCTGGTGAGAGGGCTGCTTAATCCTTTCCCTGTTGCCAAATATTATTCATGGCATGGAACAGCTTTTTTTCTACCCTGCTGCCCTTTCATTGAGTTAGGGCTGTAGTTCCCAGATGTCCCTGTCAACATAGCCATAGTAGCGCTACATGCATGGACGATACCAGATGAAAGAAAGCTAGCAGGACCGGGAGAAGTCAGAATGCTTCTCATTAGTGATGTCATAGATAATATTTAATTATGGTCTAATAAAGCCATTTGAAAGGGTATGGCTGCATTCTTTGAGAAGGAAGGAAGGACAGAAGGTGATATACACAGTGCAAACTCAAGAGATGGTGTCTAGTCTTCCCACAACAAAGAAAGAACTACTATTTGTTGCTTGCACTTAAAACTGATTGTCTGAAAAAGATAGTTTGTTGTTTTCTTTTCTGAGAAAAGTAGATTTAGAGAATTCAGTGGGAATATAGCAAAGAAGAAAGGGATCTTTATGTAGGAAAGGATATGCCTTTCTGTCACTATAGGAAGTGAAGCTGTTAAAAATCTCCTTCAAAATATACTTGTTATCTCACTGCTTTTTTTTCTTTTTCAAGTGTTAGAATTCCAAGTGGAAAGGACCAATTGGAAAATGAAGCTGACCAAAGCATAGTTGCTAAAAATAAATCAATCCCTAGCACTAAGTAGTTGAGGAAGATATTTTCATTTTTATTAAATTTTTAGAGTAATCTTAAAAGCAAAAGTGTTTTATCTCAGATTTCTTGTTTTTTGTGATTTTTTTAAAATAAAATGGGTATCTATGTAAGCCAACCTTTGGCAAGCCTCTGAAAATCCCCAGCCCTTCTAATATATGTTCCTAGGAATGTGGCATATTTCACTAATAGTGAATCTTGATTTGCACAGCATGGATACACTTCGGTTTCATTGTCTCCCACTTTTTTGTTGCATCCATTGTCCTGTGTGATGCCCAGATGAAAGTTTGTTTAAGGATATACTGTTTGAATTTCATGTGCATGTGATGTGAGACGTGTGAATATAAAGGCAAGAATGGCACAAGCCCTTTGGCATAGATTCAGTGGATTGGTAAAAGTATCCCAGAGGTACAAAAATACAGGTTTCAGCAGGAATAACTGCTAGATTAGACAAAAACTCCAGAATCCTTTTATAATGCGGTAGGCTCTGGCTGGAAGATACTTGCTGGGTTCACACAATATTATCAAGCCAATTGCTTCTTTTTAGCTTACATTGTTGTGTGAATCCAGAAAATGTGGGTTGTTGATATTCTATGATTTGGTGTGTTGTATAAAATTAGTTAACTGTGATTTATTCTGTAAACCATGATTTAATTATGTTTGAACACAGCCACTATTTAATTGTGAAATTTTCTACGTATTTCCTTCTGATTAGCTCTCTTAAGATAGCATTTCTTTCCTCAAGAAACTCCATTCTTAAACATCTATAGGACAAAGCCTAGTAGATCCAATCTCTTACTGCTCTGGGGTCAAAACTGAGATTCATGGACCCCTCCAGACAGACTGCTGAACAGCAGCTACCAGCTGCTGCCTGAAGTGTAATGATGAAAGATGCTGGAAGCTGTAGTTCAGCAAATCTATGAGGAATACAGGTTTCCATTCTTTTATCTAACGTAAACACTTGTCTTGCACTTTTAAGAATTATTCTTAACACTAGTTAATTCTGATCAGTCAAACACTAATTGGGTTGGGACAACTGTTTGGGCAGAATGTGTTATCCTGATTTAAATGCACAAGCAACGTATTTTTACTGCCCATTCAGTGAGGAGGTTTAAGAGATTGTGAAGTGACACTTTTATTTACTTTAATCTTCATTATTTACACTGTGTTTACAAAATAGAAAAGAATTATAATCATGACTTTAAAAACAGCCTTGATAGGCAATTTTATTCATTTCAGCTTTCCAGCCTGAAGCTGCTTCCAGACAATGTGTTTACAGTAAAATTGCGTATGTCTTGTTCATTCACATTTAATGAGGAATTAACACAATTCATCCTCCAGTAACCCTTGTGTTTTTTGAGTAGTGCTCCTTTTTTTTTAATTGAAGAAAATCACACCTTAGGGAAATGAATAAATAAGCAGTAACATCTATTTGAAGTTGTGCTGGCTGGGAAAACTATCTAAAATTAGGACAGTTAGGAAGATTTGTCACCGAGGTAGAAGATTGACTTTTGGGAATGCCTTTCATTTTTGTATTTCTTGCCATGAATTTCTCACTGCAAAGCCAATTCATCTTTCATTAGTGCAGTTCCCATTTTAAAAACATTCTGTCGTTTAACCCTTGCGATTCATTTAGTTGTTCTTAAAAAACCCCCAAGGCAGGTTAATGCAGATGTTTGATTTAAAATAGTAGTTTCCAGTGTTTTCCTTTACACGGATACATTATCAGCAATGGTTTTGGGGGGGCACCACATAAGTCAAGTACTAGCATTGTAATGCTTGTGGGCAACAGAAGAAATGACTGTTATTGCATCCAGAAAACCTCAAAATTAATTTTTTCAAATAAATGGCTGAAATCATGCTATGGAATTTGGGGTAAATATGCCAAAATTTGGTTAACTAATTAACCTTCTGTATTAAATTTGAAGATGATTTATTTTGGTATCCATGCCAGGTATTTAACATTCTCTAAGCTACAGATTGGTAACCAGTTATCTCTAAAGCAACTCTGCTCTTGGTTATTCCATTTTGCAACAACTTCTCAAAGGAAGCTGTGAGATACTTGTTCCCGCTCAAAAGGAAGTTTTATTAAAATCTACGACAGAGTTTAGCTATTTAATTAGAAGATTTGGCATACTTTGCTATATATTTAAATAGTTGAATTACTCCATTTTTGTAGCAAATAATTTAATTTTTTAAAAATAATCCCATATTCTGATCCTCAGATGATGATGATTGATGATATAGATGGAATGTGAATGTGAATGGAATATAATAGCCTTTTGTTATAGGAAAAAGTGGAATTTTAATGTAGAAAGTCCACTGTGCTTCAGGTTATAATTTACAGTGAGAAACAATTATTTTCTGGCACTATATATCATCTTAATTCTGGAAGCATGTTAAATCTAAACATTAAATTACCGAAATTCAATTATATTTTTCATTTAAGGTTGATTCTTGCTCTCTTATTAATATCTGGCCTATCACCCACCAAATTAATTATTTAATTAGATCAAATAAAACCTAATTTGTAAACAGCAAATGAGCTCTGTTGAAATTTAGGTTTCCTAAAATCTCTAGCTGCTGGAAGTCAACTTGAGGAAAGCATCTAAATTTGGGCATACTTCCTCTGAGAAACAACCACACTTAGTATAACCTGCAAATTATTTCTAGTTAGCAAGTTTCACAATGTCCACTTGGGGCTTTTCCTCATAAAAAGTAAGTGTGCAGAAGACTGCAGGCTTAGTCATCTTAAAAGTAATGTACTCTTTTAAACAAAGGAGAAACTTACAGAAGTTAGGAAAGTTTGCTCTGTATCAAAATTTCCATAAATGGCACGCTCTGTGAATACTGTATTGCACTATAGAGCTGATATTATTCCCACCCAGCACAGATCAGGAGATGCAAAAATCAAAAGGATCAGAATGATGTCCTTATTATTGAGACAAAATCAGGTACCTGAAAAGTCTTTTAGTTCGTTGTACAAACCTGAAAGTTATTTCATTATAACAACAATGAATGAAGTAGTTATGTCAGTATTCTTGCTTGTATATATTTAGCTCTTCATATTAACCAGTCAATAAATATGTATCAACTGCACTGGAAATAAAGAAAAAATGCTGGAGTGGATTGTGGATGGATTAATAGTGGAACATGCCTTAGGTCAGCCAACCTGAAGAGCATGTCTTCCATGGTGTGATGGTTGGGTTAAAACTTGTTCTCATGCTTTATTTCATGTTTCTTGGGCCAGCAAACCTACAAAGAACATGAGAGTTTTGAGATAAGAGATCAAAGGTTTGACCCAAAGCCCCTAGATCAGCAGAAATATTTTGAGCAGAATGTAAAAATAATAGATAAAAATGAGTTGGTGAATTCTGATCCCAGCAAATTGACTGTAACTTATGATATATCAAGCAAGATGCACTTTCTGCTGGAGTGAATATCCTCAAATGATTGTTATTTATAACAGGGTAGTGAAGACCTAATCACCAGCAGATCATTTTTCGTGTATTACTTCTGTATTACTGAGAGTGTTGCTTCATTCATTGCTGAAAACAATCAAGCTGCTAAGAAATACTATCCAGACTTCAGCTGAAATAGATGAATCTCTGTTGATTTATTGTAATCCTTTTGACTTTGTTTGAATGTAAATTTTTAAAATGTTTTTGGAACTAAGTATTTAGTTCCAGTAACAACAAGGCCTTTGTTGAAAAGAAAGTTCTTTGTTTTCCCCCTACTATGTTCACATTTTGGGAGCCTTATGAATAGGACACTTAACATGAAATACAACAGGGTAAAATTTCAACTCTGCTCCTTCTTATACTCCCACACCCTTGATGGCAATCTCAAGAGGGAAATTAGTTATTGTAATATGATATGATAGAACAACACTATGGTATTGTGCTAACTCGCACATTTCCATAAAATATACACGCTAGAGGTTGATGCTTATTTAAAGTGGCACAGTTTTCTGGTTCTTTAGCTGCACACACTAAATTAAGAGAGGCATTTATCCCATACAGAAGTTCTATAATCTACCAGTAGATTAATCCAGCATGACAGACTTGAATATCATCATAAAGCAACAGAAATGAAAGGAATTAGCCGAGAATGAAAAAAATACAAGTAAATTGCATACCTCTGGTAACCTGTGGCTATAACACAAGACATTTAACTGTTTAATATACTATTACTGTCTCTTTTTCTGTCGTGTATTCAACTGCATATACAGTATGGAGGATTTCTAACATTCATAATAAGCTGAGATTCAGTATCGAGATCTTTCTGTATAATTACAGCGGTTATAGTTATTTATTTTATTTTTTCTTATTTTGCCTGTGCTTCCATTATCTAGTTTGTCTACATGAGTTTCTCCTGTGATGCCATCTCCAAATGCTGGGAGACTATTTCTCTTGCTTTGTACAGTATATACGTGATTGCTGTGGGAACACCCTTTACCACTGTATAAATAACAATACTGAAGTAATGAGTCTAGTTTTCTTGATGTCTTAAATTATGAGTGTTGGAAATTAGGATCTTAACTGTTTGTGTACACTTCAGGCACTGTTCAGTTAAAGAAATAAATGTGGCATTTATGCAAATACTTGGCTGTGTTTTTGACTTTTTTTAAAATCCAAAGTTGCTATATCATAAAAATTATTTGAATGCCAGTAGTAACCAGAAATAAACATGTGCTGCAAAATAATCATTTCAATTCATAAGGGAAAACTTCATGAAATGGCCAACCCCGTGTGTTCAAATGATAACAGTAAATCATAATGTGGTTTGAAATAATATGCTATCCAAAGCATGAATAGTCCAGATTGTGGCCACATCTCTCCAAATTGACATAATTGATTCAGATTACATAATAATTTACTACATCTCCACATATCATCTGAATTTGGTTTGATGGTTAATTCTTTGTTTCTCCAAGCCTCAATTTTGGTGGTAGAAGCAGTGGCAAATGTCCATTCCTGCAGCAGCAGTTCTGCAGCTTCTTTTTCAATTTCCATCTACAACCATATAGGCTTTTTTGTCCTGTCATATGACAGGGTTGAGGAAATGTTCGCTTTCCATAATTGAGCTAAAGAATCTATCACAACTAGGTGTGCTATACATAGAAAAGTGCTGGATAGCCATTTCTGCTATCAATTTGGTAGAGATACAATCAGCAAACTATTTCCTGCTATGGAACTTTGATGTATGGTAATTAAGTTAAATTTAGCACATTGTACAGGCCTCACTTGCTGCTTTCCATACGTATTTAACTACAAATCCTATCTCCCAAACTAAGAGACAGTGGGTATATCAACACTGTGCTGTTAAGGAAATACAAGAAAGTAATTTTATCTTATCTTTCTTATCAATTTTCTTGCTTTCTAATTTTCAAAAGTAATGAGAATACTCATGTAATATTTCAATAAATGTAATACTATGAAATAATGCTTATTTTTATTTCAAAAACAGCTAATAGACTCTGAAATATATCATAGTACATAGTACAAAGAAAATTAGGTAGCAATGAATGAACTGAATGGTTCAGCAAGCTTGTATTTGCATTACAAATGATAGAATCATTTGTTAAAAACTTTAGCAATAGTTGTTAGATTAGGGGAGACAACCGTTTATTTGATGCTTAAAAATGCAACCAAGTGCACGTTTGCCGAGAATATTTAGTGGAATAAAAAGGCCCTGACTCTGGAGGCTGTAAGGGCTGACTCAGGCTTCTGAAAATACAAGCATCCAATACAAGTGACACTTTAGCTGCTAATTTTGATAAATTCACCCAGCTTCCTTTGGCCCTGAATTAATTTTTCTACTTCACCTGCCATTTGTCACCAAATTCATGTATTGTATTGTATTGTATTGTATTGTATTGTATTGTATTGTATTGTATTGTATCATGTATTGTAAAAGCCTTATTATGAACTTAAGAGTTGTTCAACAATGATCTACTGGGGCACCTGGCTAACAGACTAGAAATAATCTATAATTTCCATACATTTCTCCTAACCATTTTAAGAGCTCATCATCACATCGTAGTAGCAAAAATCTGTATGTAATGTAATTTAAGACGCTGAAATAGAATTACACCTTAGTAACAGTGTTACTCAAATTATGTCTAAGTAAAAATTTAAACGAATCTTAGCAAATTTCCAGCGATGGTCTGGTCCCCTGCTTGTCCTTTCAACTTCCTGCTGTCAATCGCCCATGCTTCACTACTGTCACTTGGTTAAAATGATGGTTATCGCATCTTGGCTGCAAAAATCTGAAAAAGTACGAAACTTTTAGGATTTTTGCAGCCCAAATATGGCCACTCCAGATATTATATGACCATGCTTGTTATTTAAATCAAAGGGCAAATTTTGTGGGCCGACAGAAAGGTCCGGTGACATTACCACTTGCTATTACTACAACCCAGGGGTCTCCAACCTTGGGGACGTTTAAAGACTTCCCTTGGGGACTCCCAGAGTTCCTCAGCCATCAAAGCAAAGAACTCTGGGAGTTGAAGTCCACAAGTCTTTAAACGTCCCCAAGGTTGGAGACCCCTGCTACAACCGACCAGCCAGGAGTACCGAATGCTACTCGTTCTGCTCCCGCCGCAGGGAGCTCGGGCTACTCGGGCAGCAGCTGTGACACTTCGAGTTTTTAATCTATTAATTCGAAGATGTCGAGCTGTAATCTAACGGTTCTCCTTGGGGCTTATAGTGGAGCCCGGTAGCTTCCCAGACGGACGAGACGATCCACCTTCGGGGACCACATCAGGGCCACAAGCGGCGCCAGAAGCGGCAGCGCCTCCCCCAAGCGGAAGAAGGCCGAGCTCGTCTTCCACATCACCGAAGGAATCTCGCCGCCTGGCTCTCCTCAGGTGTTCTTCCAGGGGAAAGCCCTGGAAGGAGATCGCCGAGGCACCGCCCCGGAAGTAGCGAGAACCGCTGGGCTACCCCCGCCATCCTTTGTTGGGGGCCACCGAGAGAAGACCTCAAACGCCAATTCAGAGGCGTCTTCGGACTCAGACCCTTCCGGCCACTCGGACGCGCCTTCTCGCTGGTTTTAACCTCCCCAAGATTGCCGCGACCACGCCCCTTCTGGCGCCACCGTCGCCTTGAGGGCCTGAGCGCGAAGGCGGCGCTTGTGTCACCCTGACGCCAATGATTGACAGCTAGGCCGGCCTTTGCGCGAGGAGGGGGAGGGGAGGGAGCGGCTCGCGCTGGCCGGTGCCGCTGTAGCCTCGTTAGGGCTGGATGGATCTGTTCGGGGACCTTTCGGAGCCCACTCCTCCGGCGGTGGCAGCAGGAGGTGAGTGGCGGGTCCCTTTTAGGGCTATCCCCCCACCCCCGGCGTGTTGGAGGAGGAGTGGGCCCGAGACTGCAGGCGGGCTGGGTCAGCTTCTCTTTCCCAAGAGCCTTCCGTGTTTGCCTTGCTGCAGCTTCCCCGCGTGCACTGTGGAAGTCTTTACACACTTTCGCCCCCTTCCCGAGGGAGTCAGGAGAGGCTCTCTAGGACCCCTAGTGACGTTCGAGTACCGAACTGTAATGCTTAGAATTGAGCCCGCTCTGGCAGGCGCGAGTCAACGCGCATGCGCCTGTGTAATCCCACTGGGAAATCCACGCGTCTCTTATTGACGCTCGGGGGTGACCTCTGGCGGGCGCAGGTAACCCCTGAGTAGCCCGGGTGGCCCCTCATAGCCGGATCCTGAGGAACAGCCGTTCCCACCAGTTTTATAGCTGGAAGGTTGAAGCAATTACCTGATGATAGGATTGCTCTTGCCATAATAATAAGAATAATTTTAAAGTTGTAAAAAGTAATGTGTAAAAACCGGGCAACCGCTAAAGCAGAGGTCTCCAAACTTGGCAACTTTAAGACTTGTGGACTTCAACTCCCAGAATTCTCCAGCCAGCATAGCATAGTATTGCTGGCT
>JANHGC010003424.1:0-14208 GCA_027560395.1 Boaedon fuliginosus
AAGAGGAACTTTTAATCCTTCTTTGGACAATGGCAATAGCACTTAGACTTATATACCACTTCTCAGTGCTTTACAGCCCTCTCTAAGCGGTTTACAGAGTCAGCATATTCCCCACAACAATCTGGGTCCTCATTTTACCAACCTTGGAAGGATGGAATGCTGAGTCAACCTTGAGCCTGGTGGGACTTTAACTGCCAAATTACAGGCAGCCAGCAGTCAGCAGAAATAGCCTGCAGTACTGCATTCTAACCACCGCACCACCGCAGCTCATAGCTATATAAGTGATTGGTCAGTTGGATTACATTTGCCTAGGTTTTGATAGACCAATTGGAAAAGGGGGGAATTTAAAGCATGTTAACATTGTTATAGAATTTACCCTACCATTTTTACGTGTATCCTGCCTTCGAATGGCAAGGAGGTCCATCCAAACTTCAGGAAATGTTGTCAGAAAAGGGTCCAGTGGCAGAGGAAGATAAGGTTGAAACCACACATGGCTGTCCATTTGAATCAGAGTCAAAATGTCAGGACTAATTGACTCCTTATTTAGCCACCCAGCCCTGGACAGCTTACAACAATCAAGTAGAGCCAAATAAAAAAACCAGGGCTACAATTTTAATTTTTTTTTACTCGGAACACCGTTGGAGTCACATCCAACCATCATAGGATCAGATTGCCCATCTCTACTGTAAAAGGAGGCCCTTATATGATATATTAGCACACTTCCCACACAGTAATATATTACTGAGCACATGAAATAAATTATCAGGTGTATGTAAACTCAACCCAGGCTATCCCTGTTACATAAATGAATACAAATGCAGAGGACCTTAATATGTCCATCAGGCTGCACATCAGTTTCTGATGGAAGGAATATGACAATTTACTCCATTAAAGAAGAAAAAACCCACGACACTTTCATATTTATCTCGCTCAGTATAGGGATCCCTGCATTAGTTGTGCATTATTTGATTTCCTCTTATATTTATTGTACCCTTGCCATATGTATCATTCTGTTTAATATAAGTAGATGTGATTTACAGCACTTCTCCTGGTGGTTCATTTTGGTGTAAAATAAGCCAAGTGCTATGTAAAAATAATCCATTCAAGAATGCAAACATGTTTTCAAGTGATTTATTCTTGGTTTTGTTTTGTTTTTATGTATTGGCATTGGTGGCCTACATGCTTCTGCTGGATAAACGTGTATGTTTCTGGGTACTGAAGCTGAACTGCTAGAAATCCTTGGAGGTTTCTTGCTGTTCCTGCATGCCCTTCCCCTCTGATCTAACTTTAGACATAACAACAAATGAAAAAAGGCTTGTCCGTAATTGTACTTATTTTCCTCTCCTTTTTCTTGGCACAATCCTGATTTATCATTATTTCCTCCCCCTCTTGTTTTCCCAGCACACGTCGGTCAAGACTCCCTAATGATAACAAAGGCTTGCTGCCAGTTGCAACAGTACCTGTTGTAATCACTGGAATTCAGGCTTTTCAATTTTCACTGTTTGCCTTGGATCAGGTAGCTGTGAGCTAATGGAACAGAAGGTCACCAGATGAAGGGCTGATAGGAGAGAGGGACTATTCTACTTAACATGCATGGAGGATTATGCTTTTCAGACGTCCTAGAGCTAATCTTTCAAGTTGTCCTTTTTTGACTTTCTCAGTTTAATCAGCTTAATCTCGCCTTCCTTCCTGTCCCCCCCCCACCCTACACATTACAAAGATTTTCTGTAGAAATCTTACCTTCACAATAAAGACTGTATGGCAATTTATTTTCATATTGATCCTAAATTCACTTTCCCTTTACCGGTAGGGTAGTAAAATGGGAGGAAAGAGGAAATAATGAGAAAAGATACGAGCCCTCCAGTGCCCCGGCTCCTTTGACACAAGGCAAGGTATTTTAAAGCCTAATCACAACATGGGACAGAGCCTGTATGTATGTTACACAGACTAAGGGAGAGTAGAGTAACCCTTTCCAGTAACAGGGTGCCATAACTGCTTATCCCTGGTGGATTCTTCACATCCCTCTAGGTCTGGCAGAATGGGCATGCTCCAAGTCCCTTTGGTAAAGCAGTGCCCCCTGATGAATCAGATGTGCCTTCTCTGACATGGTACTTGCCTCTCTATCCGCTTCCCACATATTTGAATGACATCAATCCTGTTGCAAATACCAAACTCCCCCTTCCCCTCAACTTGGATTTGTGTATTTGATGTGTGGATTCTGTTGCATCATTTGTTCCCTGTTCAGACCTCCGTTAGTGGATGGGCAGCTATATAAATGAGCAAACTAAATAAATACATTTAAAGTCCCCTCATACCTTCATATACCTGATTTTGTTAACAATCACTGCATGTCCAATCTCAATGTGATTTTTAGGTCCAGCATTAATGGACTGAAAAGCAGTATTACCACTTGCATTGTCAACAAGGTCACTCACAATATGTTGCTCTGTCCCCAGAGCAATTAAATGGAGGTTGTTTTAAAACCTAGCTGTAGATGGGAGGGAGAACTTTTCAGGATGAGTCATGGCCCTAAAGAGAGAACCAGCAGCAAAAGGTGAAGTCTCTCATTAGCAGCAAAAAGGGTCAGCCTCTAAGTTCTGCTCAACTCTTGATGACTACCAGCCATCTCCCCATAGTTTTCTTGACAGCAGAACAGATAGTTTACCCCTGGTTGTTTTTCCAATTACCGGTATCTTCATGGTGGTCTCTCATCCATTCTAACCAGGTTTGGCCTGGCTTAACTTTTTCAAGGTCAGCATAAATACGCTAGGTGCAGCTGTTATCTATTAGCAGTTACCTCTAGAAACTATTTTGAGAATGGGAAGATTGTGATCAGATGATTCATGCTCTTGTTGACCAGTTGCTAATTGTTTCTGGACAGATTTGGGATTTCTTTCTTCTTTTAGCTTCTTATATAGTATTTAAACTCCTAAGGGCTGCCTAGATTTGGAGGTAACTCTTGAAGAATAGAATTCTTGCAAATACTGGGCTGTGTTTTAATAGCTCTTGTAGAAAAGAATTCTTTTTTTAAAAAAATAAAATTGTAGTTTTATTTGTAAGTTGCATCAATGTTTATTCCCGAGCCATTAGTTTCTGCTTCTTCAATTTCTTTTGGGATATCTTCTTCTTCTGAGCAACTTCTTCTGGTTTAGGGACAAGAATTCTTAAGTCAGAGTCATAGTAGCTCAAGTTGGCAGGTATCTTAGATACAACCCTATGTGTACATCCTAAGTGTGTGGGTGGGTGTGAGAGACAGTTGGGTGGGCAGAAAGAGAGGATGGAACATGTTAAAAAACAATCTCTGGCTCCTGTTCTATAATATATTTATGACTGTAAAAGTAGGGTGTTTAAAAATCTGTTTTTAGTTTTTAGTTCACTACTATATGTAGTTCTGGCAAAATATTTTAATTTGCAATTTCATTTGAGCAATGGGATTTTGGTTTTTTTTTTAAGGTTGAACTGATATATGCAACATATGGAAAACTACATCACTTGGAACTCTTTATTACACAACTACTGCGAGTACAGGAGCTTTTGTCCTCCTTTGCAGCTGAATATATTATTTTTAGCTAAGGTAACTTTTTCTTTAAAGTGACAACATGTTGCTGGAATGCTGCTATGTCTTGCAGGCTGTTATTTGAAATATGTCATAAGAATAGATATGTGATACCTTGCTATTGCGTTCTGGGAGATTGTACCCAAAAAATGGCTAGCTTTATGAATGTGGGCAGACATTTTTCAAAACAATGCCTCCAGTAATGGTATCAATTGCTCAGGGATATTTGAAACAACCATTTGTGTGTGTTCTAAAAAATAATGATTAAGGTTTTCCTTACTTTATATAAGATTAGTCAAATAATATTACAGCTTGCTGCCTGGCTAAAGAGAACAGTCCAGCCATGGATTCAGTCCATGTTTCCCTTTTGAGAAGAAGGAATTTCACCCAAAAAAGGACGGTTCAAGTGAGAGAACCAAGCAATTGCCTCATTTGATCATTCTTTATTCACCACTGCTGCCATGGCTAAATAGTGGGAAAATATCCATAGACATTTCCTGCTTTGGTCAAAACGTTGAAAGTCCCCCAGTGTTGTGTCCCACGCACAGGACCAGCTTTTATTTATTTATTTATTTATTTATTTATTTATTTATTTATTTATTTATTTGATCTTCCCTGATCAAGGGGAACTCAAGGCGGCTTACAGCATAGTTAAAAAACAATTTGACAATGTATTTAAAAAACAATTAATAAGCAATAAAATTAATAAATCCTAATCACACTAGAGAAAACATCCATCTATCCCTGTCAACAGAGCCAGGTTTTCGTGGCTCTGTGGAAGGCCAACAGACTAGGAATGGTCTGGATCTCTACAGGAAGCTGGTTCCAGAGGGCCGGTGCCACCACAGAGAAGGCCTTTGATCGGGGACCCACTACCTGACATTGTTTAGCTGATGGGATCCGTAGCAGGCCAACTCTGTGTGATCTAACTGGGTACTGGGAGGCATGAGGTGGCAGAAGGTGGTCTCGAAGGTACCCTGCTCCTAAGCCATGGAGGGCTTTAAAAGTAGTCACTAGCACTTTAAATTGGACTCGGAAAACTATTGGAAGCCAGTGCAGCTCGTGGAGGACAGATGTTATATGGGTACTCTGAGGTACACCCTTAATCACTTGTGTGGCGGCATTCTGGACCAATTGACATTTCCGAGTGCTCTTCAAGGGCAGCCCAATGTAGAGTGCATTACAGTTATCTAATCGCGAGGTGACAAGGGTATGAGTGACTGTAAGAAGAGGCTCCTGGTCCAAGAAAGGGCACAACTGATGCAACAGGTGAACCTGTGCATAAGCTCCCTTGGCCACTCTTAAAACACAGCGTCTTTTATTGTGCAAAAAAAACCCAAATTCCATTCTGCTTAGAAGCAGAGAAAGATTTTAACTTCACAGTACTCTGGGCAAAATGCCAAGTGCTTAGAAGAAAAATAAACACTCCCGGTGATTAAGTCACAGTCCAAAACTCACAGTGGAGTCTTCTAACAGAGAACTAAGTTGCAGAGCTGAACACTCAAACAGTAAGACTACGAACCAGAATAAACCACAATAGGAACCCAACATGATACTAGACACTCTCCAAAGTCTTCAGTTGTTCTCTGCAGGAAGTTGTTCCCAACCACACCCTTTTCACTCCTATAGGATGTGGTCAATTACTGGTCAGCTGTAGCTTGACCCCTTCCTATGTTGCTGTCTTCTGAGCAGCCTTGCATCATTCAAGGCCTCCTCCCCACTGTTATTAGAAACCACCGGCTCCTGATAACACATGGAGGGGGCCAGCATCTGGCATAGTGTCAACAGCCAATGTCTCCCTTCCTTCTGATTCTAACTCCACATCTCCCTCACAGTCAGAATCATCTGTCAGCTCAGCAGCATGCTGCAGAGCTACAGCAATATGTGTGACATCATAAAGCAGTTAAAAAAGATATGGGGATTGTCTATGGAGATTCTTCGTCATCCAGGACATGGTTGTCCTAAAGATACTTTTTCGAGAGGTAACTGGATATTCTGGATTTTCTTTGAAGACATTTCGCTTCTCATCCCAGAAGCTTCTTCAGCTCTGAGGGCAAAATGTCTTCAAGAAAAACAGAAAGTCCAGTTGTCTCTTGAAAAAACACCTTTGGGATGGGGATTGGATCACAATGCTACCTCCAGTGATCCATCACATCAGGATTGGTTGACCATCCAACTGGAAAGGCACGCATACAAAAAAAAATCACCTGTATAATAATTTTAGGGCAGGGATCCTGACTGGAAGACATCTCTTCAATAGCAAGAAGTTCTGTATTATATGAAAACTATGTAATATGGGTAGTCTGAATGAAAAAGGAAGTTACATTTCCCTGGTATATCATTCCTAAAATGAGTCTTTGGACCATCACTGAAAGAGGTCTATCTGTTCTGAATAGCAATGTCCAAAATTCAGTCTAGATGAGAGGCTTCTGTTTGAAAACAATACATTGGTTTTGGATAATAGGAGGTCTGAAGGCCCCTGTAATGCAAAGAGGGCAGTGGCCTATTCTGGCCTCCTTTTATCAGTTGCTCTGAGATTTCAGCCAGCCACCAAACCTCAACACACACACCCCACCACAACTTCTAGTAACACAAGTTTTTTCTCCTTGTCATCTTTTTAAACCACTGTTTTAACAATGCATAGCCTGTGAGAACGGCCTTCTTGATTCTAAGTTCCAGGCTTTGAGAACTGAGAAATAGGTCAATGCCTGGCTATTTTACTATGTTAGGGCTAACCAGACTTCAGATAATACGGCAAAGCTTTTAAAGAGAAATTGGATATGGTGATTTGTAAATTATTAGCTGAAATTGGTCTCCACCACCACCCCCAACACCGCAAAAAAACTAGATTACAAATTGCTTGGACTGTAAAATTGCTTCAAAATGAGACAGGCTGAACTTGATTCATACATCAAATTAAGGAGAAAATTACTTAGAATGTCCATTGCAAGACGTGGAGTTGAGAGTTGTTATTTCATGTGGTCATGTTTATCTGATTTGAAAATCTATACATATAAAATCCTTCAGTGGTATCTGTTGTCTACACAATTTAGCAAAGCAAGGTGCAAATTATATGGGCAATGTTAGCAAACACTCCTTGCTGTTCTAATTATATATTGGAAGAGGTATTAGCTAGTACATTTCAGCATTGCAATCAGGTTGAGTCCTAAGAAAACTCTATGCAAGGGTATGCAATAGTCACAATTCCTCCAATTGTGGAGGAATTGTGCATCATTGTGTATCAAAACAATAGTTGCATTTGTGCATCAAAACAATTGTGCATCAAAACAATAATTGCATTTATTTTTCTTGCAAAGATACTACTTTTTTTTCTACAAAGAGATCTACAAAAGTTCTCAAAGTTTTTTTCTAAATATGACAGCTAAGTAGTCATATAAATTAACTTGGTTTATGTCCACGCAATGAGACAACAGATTATGGCAGGTTGTGGCATTCAACCAGGTTATGGCATTCTTACTATCCTAAAATGCTTTGGATCATTGGTCATTGATCACATGAAGGATCCACAAATCAGGGAACCACATTTAGGATCCACATATCTATTAAGAACTGTGGTGGGGCAGTGGTTAGAGTGCAGTACTGCAGGCTACTTCTGTTGACTGCGACTGACTGCAATTTGGCAGTTCAAATCTATCAAATTTGGCAAGCTTCGCTTGCTCACCTGCCACTTGTTCAGGCCAGTTCGTAACAAGCCACGGACTGGTACCAGTCTGTGGGGTTGGAGTTGTCTTAGTACGTAAATGACCATAGAGATGATTCCAACAATCCATCCTTCAGGATGCTTTCAAATAGTTTCAGTTTCAACACCCAGTCTCCATTTAATCTTTTTCAAATGACATTTCAAACTAGATACTTGATAATATCTTCTAACATGCCTGTAAAAGCAGCATTATTACAAGCTGCCATTCAGTTGTCCACCTTCAAATCTTTCCTTAAATTAAAAATACCTCATTAAATAGCTTCTCATATGGTAAGAATTTGAGTGTAACATTGTGATTTGACCTTTTATTTTTATAGTAAATGTTTTATTAAATTAAGCATAATGAATACCAGTATATATTTGCCCTTTAATAATATTTGCAGGCAAGTGCACACTTCTTCTCCCCTTCAGCAGACTGGTTCTCGGTGACTGTTTGCTCACAAGGATCTAACCAATCAAAATACCTATGATAAAAGGAGCATATAGTTTCAGCCTAAAACATTCCTATTTAAACCATGGAAAAAAGTATCTGTGTTAACAATG
Source organism: Boaedon fuliginosus (assembly GCA_027560395.1). Taxonomy (NCBI): domain Eukaryota; kingdom Metazoa; phylum Chordata; class Lepidosauria; order Squamata; family Lamprophiidae; genus Boaedon; species Boaedon fuliginosus. The sequence continues at coordinate 7,821 of JANHGC010003424.1, forward strand.
GGATGATGAAAATATGTATGATTATTCAAAAGTCCTTGTGTTTAGGGCATTTCAAATTGACAATCCACATTTTTTTTGGCCATTTCATTTCAAAATTGGCTATTTGTTTTCAAACAGAAACACATTTTTTGAAATGGGGAGGTGTATAAATTTGCTAGAAAAATAAAAATACAGTGTATTTTAAGAGAAAAGCTAAACTATTTTGGAACAAATAGATGCAAAGCAGATACTATTTTGGCTTTCATAAAAGCTCTGAGTTGCTTTTGAATGCTGAGAAACTCAGAAAAAGCTGCCACCATATTTAGGTATATAGTAAGGGGTGGTTTTCTACTGGTTTGGCCTGGTTCGGGTGAATCGTTTGTTAAATTAAGCTATCGGTTCAGTGAACTGGTAGTTGGGTGCTATAGCTTACTTTTATTTGCTTCTTTTGAACAGCTGAGATGCGCAGATACGAAAAACAGCTGATCTGCACTGCCAGCTGTTTTTTGACTTTGCCCCACCACAGCTGTCTTTTGGCTCCAATGTGACGGGTGTGCAGCTCGTGCACAAAGTGCATGCACAAAGCAAATTGATTGTTAGGCCAGTAGAAACCCACCCCTGTATATAGTTATATAATGTTTTTGTGCGTATTTGTATTTGTGCATGTGAGTACTCACACAGGAAAATATTTATTTATTTATTTAGATTTATACCCCACCTCATTTCCTCGATCAAGGGGAATATATCTGTACAGTATGGCTCTTCCTTTTTCTCTATAATTTTAATGGACAGTTTAATGTACATAGAAAATACAGGAAGAATTGATATGTTGTCCTCCAACAGCTCATTGTATTCAAGTGAGGTACTCCTACAAAGAAAGCAAAATAATTGAAACAGATTTTTTTTAACAAAGTCACAAAATGCCCTTTCACAAAAACCTATTTTAAAACTGAAAATAATAGGAAAATCCTCTATATGGGCATTGTGAATACAATTTCTTGAAAAACACCAGTTCCTTTTCCAGGCTGATCCAACTAAATTCCTGCTCCCTGATAACTATACTTATTACATTTTAAAGTTCTTTCCTGTTAAAAATAAAATCCTCATATAGGTAAGTCTTCATTTAATCACCACTTGTTCAGTAACCATTCAAGCTTATGGCAATGTTGAACAAATGGTACTTACAACTGTTACTCACAGTTGTATTCATAGTTCAGCAGAGGTGATGAACAAGTGATACTTACAACTAGTACTCATAATTTGAATATTCAGCAACAAGCTAACAAGCAAATTCTATGGGAAAGCCAGCAGGAAGTAGAAAGATACAGTCATGTGACATCCTTGCTTAATGAGCTATGTAGTCTTTCCTTAAAGAATCACTAGAACTTTAGCATGTTCACATGATGTAATATATACTGATGGTGCTGCTTAGCAATGGAGTTTCTGGTCCCAATTATGGATGTTAAGAGAGGACTACCTATACACATACTGAGTTTTACTGAAGGCAATTTCTCATACAACTTTGTAAAAAATTGTTAAGGGAATATTGATAAGGGGGCATCAGATCTTATAAACAGCACTCTTCTTTTTCTCCACTTTTTTATTTTAATTATGTAGTCCATGGATGTTATGCTGCATCTCTGAAATATTTGTAACAAAACAGGGAAGGAAATATGTAGAACCACTAAAGCTAACTTGCCCAGGCTAGTTCCCTCCAGATACATAACAGTTAAGAAATAATCTTGTTGTTGGAAAATATTGGTTCAGTTTCCTACATCCATAAATATTGAGTGCACAAAAATTATTTTGTGAACATAAAAATGGGGAAATCCCACATGCATTGCTCTGAACTCATCAGAAGAAAGACAAGTGGAAAAATCTGGAATACTGAAATCTTGAGAATGACTTTACCCTTTTGATAAAACTACCAAAATTTGCTAATCTGAGGTCCCTCCTTTCTGCCAGTCTTCTCAGGCATGTGTGTTCAGAACTTGGGTTCTTAGACTTTTTTCTTGGAAGGATATAGCTAACTATATGCTTAGCTTCGCTTACCCTATAATATATTCCTTTATTCCGTAAATAAATCTCTTTTCTGTTGTAGCTACAAAACGTGCTTTATTAATCATTGTTCAGATGCCTGCTTTCATGAACACGGTCCTTCCACACCTACACTCATACTTTGCTTCAACCTTGCAACAATTGAAAGCACACCAGAAGGGTAATGGGTTTTCAAGATGCAAGGCAACATAACCTGAATGCACAAGGTATGAGTGTGCATGCTATCTAGAACATATGAGGCCCACTACAGCTTAAAAGCAGCTTGTAATACCATAACACATTTCAGTAGAATCAATTTTTACAACTGACCCATTCCTAAAAGGCAACAAAGAATGCTAATAGACGCTGCTGTTTCCATTTTAATTCAGGGCGATACATCAAACAGAAGGCTCTTCCAGACTAAGGGGCAGTCCCAAAAAACACACATGATTTTGTGTCCGCCTCTCTTTGACATTGCCCGCTATCACAACCAAAGACTTTCAACTACAATGAATTTCAATATATCGTTGTGTCTGCAGTACATCTATGGATGGGGAATTGTCATTTCAAGGGATCATCACTGCAAACATGTCAATGTATCCCCGTCGTATGCTGGAAGGGGGCTGTCTCTGAACTGGAGGGACTTTGGGCTTACTTCCCTGCATAGCAACAATTTGGCATGAATAAGTGAAGCGGCACTGATGAGGAACTGCCAGTATGCCAGCATTAGTTCTGTCATTGGAGCAAGCACAGAAAGATGGAAATATAAACCCAATTCAATTTTGTGTTTGTGTTAGGGTCTTGATAAATCAGTCAGGTATTGGCCATAAAGAAACTAGTGACCAATTGACAGTTTGGCCTAATTGGTGGTTGAACAGAATGGGCAAATATTAATTGTTTGTGGTTTCCCAAGATCTATAGACTTGTAAATATGTGAGCATGCCCATGTTCACCGTATCCTGATGTCTCAATAGATCTAATAAAAGCAGAACAGTCCAAATCAATCTCATGGATTTTCTAAATGGATTCAGAAGATTCAGAGATGGAAAGGTTGAATGGCCCAGAATTTCCAACAACATTTCCTCAGAAGGCATCCTGGTCCAACTTTGTTTTCTATTTGCCTTTGCTACTTTAGGATCCTAGTCCTGATTTGTAATGTAAGTCTTTGGAAAACGATAAGCTAAAGCATAGATAGACAACTTATCCATTGATAGCTTTCTCTTTTCTGTTTGGAATGCTAGGATGCTGTCAGACATGATTGACTGCTTCAGGCAGGCACCCACAGAAAGCATGAAAGTAGCATAAATCTTTGAAAGTCTCATAACATTTTAGCACCTTTATCTGCAATGAGAGAGAGTGGGGGGGGAGAGGGAGAGGGAGAGAGAGAGAGTTAGTTAGTTTTAGGCAAAGTATTTGGTTGCTTGGGAAACATTTCACACACCCTCTGGTGAATACACACAGTAAGGTGTGGACATAATATGCCTCAATGGTTTCTGCATGGAGAAAGTTAGGGGAATATTATCTCAAGTCATTCTCACTTCTTCTTATGCAAAATGTCTCCAAGGATTTTGTGTGTGTGCATGTATATGCACACTCACATACACTTTATTAGAGTAACTGAATATCATTGCTCCTTTTTTCCTGAGAAAAGCCAGAGCTTTTATCTCTCCAGCACAGAGATAGCAAGAGCTTTAAATAATGCATTCTTGGAGCAATGTATGTGTAGGAAAAAAGAGTCAGGAGTGGTTGGCCAGAGAGAAAAATGAAATGTGGAACTCAAATGTCACACCTGAATTTGGTTGTGAAATGATCCAGGGCTTCCAAAGCAGGGTATGTAGCTGGAGAAATAAACATCACCCAACCAGACATATCCACCGAGAAACAGCAGGCAAATAAAATGCCATCTTCCCTTCCAATACACACACATGCAGAGACATTAAAAAGGATTACAAAGCAGGTCAAATTTTATATTCATCCTATCTTGCCAAATAGATGTTTGATAGTATATAAAAAGCTTGTTGTGTCTAAGCTACTGATGGGATAGGAGAAATCTGTCTCTCAATAGAGGGAAACTTTCACTTTCTTCAAATGCCTTTCAAATTCCTTTGAAATAGCTACTAGTCCTCAGCCTGGATCTTGAACAGATTTCCTCCTCCTTGTGATCACAACATTCTGATATTTGGGTTACAACTTCCAAAGAGAGGGGCCACTGAGATAATCTCAAATGGGGAGCAACCAGAGCATTTTCTCTTTGCTAAAATATGAAAAGTTGGTAGATTCCAGCTAGAGGAGATGGTCCTCAAAATAAGGGCCCTAACCATAAAAGTCTTCATAAATAATTACCAGTACTATTAGAACTATGGATAACACATGAATCTCCCACAAAAATGTGTTATTTTTCTGAGTTGTCTAACGGGAATCAGCAAGCAGGAAGCCATATTCTGGACCAGATTCCAGGTTCTCTTCAAACACAGCTTCACATTAAGCAAATTTCAAGAAGTGTGAGAGCTAGTAAGGGATATCTGTCACTGACTTTAGCATCTCCTGATCCAGGGTGTAATCCTAGTGATAGGGAAGCTGCCAGATTAGGAAAGACTATAGTATTCCTTCAATTGATCAAGATTGCAGAAGCAATTATTGCTTCTCTTTATCCTCAGAAATATCCAGAACAATTCCTTTTATAAATGAAAAATAATTTCAGTCTCTCCTTACTTACATTTATATCGTAAATCTTAATGGAATGTATGGGCATATAGATGACAATATAGTTCAATGTAGTATGTAGCAGGGTCTTTTAAAGTCAGAATCAGCATAATTAGAATTCAGCCTATTTCAATATTTGGCCTTGGTAGCAGAAAGGGCTGAAACCCTACTGTAAAAAAAGAAATGTGGAAGGAAAAGATAGTATGACCTTTAAAATATTTTTTTTTCATTTAAAAGTTATTTTTTTCCAGAAATTTTCATCCAAATATCTTCTAATGATGGGTGCATGTTTTTTTAGTTGTGAAATCATGTCTTGAAGGGTGTATCGCCCACTATTCCCTTTGCATTCAAAGAAAGAATGCATGTTTAACTAATGAAACTGAATGCCTCAAAAACCTATTGAAATCTTTTCTTAAAATTGGTGACCAGCAGAAGTCCATGAAATACAGTTTGAAAAACTCTGACCTCAAAAATAAGGAAATTCTTCTGATCTTTGTGGCAGAGGTGATAAACTAATCTTACCGAAGAGTAAAAAAAAAAGCAGACTTTTGCAACTATCTTATTTATTCTCTGAGACTCTGCTCCAAAAGCCACAGTATTCATGACAACATAATGTTTGGGATTGTTGCTGAATGTTTATTTTTTTCTACTTGGTTTATATTTATTCTAATTTTTAAAACAATGTGTTTTGTATTGGGGGTTGTTTATAAAATATCTGCAAGCCATTTGGAATTTGTCTTTACAAAGAAATGCAGGTTATACATTTTTTAGCCAACAGATAAGATTAAAGATATATATCTCCTGTCCCTCAAATACCCAGAAATGTCATCTTTCATGGGAAGAGGGGGCATATCAAAGGATTAGTCATATGACTTCTGGAGATCTAAACATATTTAGGAACGAAAAAATACAGTATGTCAGATTCCAATTTGGTCAGTTCTTTATTTTATTTTCTTCCACATTTAACTTCTTCCTGACCTGCTGTGAATATATTTTGTAAAGCTGTCAGGAGAATGGTACCCATTTTTTATTCAAAGATTTGTCTGTGCTTTTTCTAATTTTTGTACATGTTTAATATAGTTTTCTTACTTTAGAATAAAAAAGGAATGTTTCAGGGATTTTTTTGTCTTATCCATGGGCACCTTTTCTCCTTTTATTCAGTGTACTACTTATCTATTTATTTTTTTCTTTTTTAGCAACATTACCTTCTTAGGGAAATATGGATTTTATTACATGCTTAGGTTCCAGTAGAAGTTAAGTAACCTTTACTATATATGCCAACTGAGTATCTCTGCCTATTCCTACTTATTTATTTATTTATATCCCACCTTTATTATTTTTATTAATAAGTCAAAGCAGTGACCATACCTAACGCCTTCCTCTTTCTATTTTCCCCACAACAACCCTGTGAGGTGGGTGGGGCTGAGAGAGAGAGGTACTGGCCCAAGGTCACCAAGCTAGCTTTCATGGCAAAGGTGGGACTAGAACTCACAACCTCCCAGTTTCTAGCCCAATACCTGAACCACTAGACCAAGGTGGCTCTAACACTGAGCTCAGCTTTACCCTCCATGGATTGAAGAGGGAAGAGCCTTGGTGGCGCAGTGGTTAAATGCAGCACTGCAGTCTCTACTGACTTGTTCAGCAGGTTGTCAGATCGAATCCCACCAGG
>JANHGC010003424.1:41091-52472 GCA_027560395.1 Boaedon fuliginosus
ATTCCCTCTTCTTTCCCTTTATTCCCTTTCATTAATTTGGCATCACATATAATTTCCGATTTCATTATCTTTTTGTTATTAATGGTTCTCACTCCCCTTTCCTCTTCAATCATTTGCCCTTTTGCACTAGTAAGATTTTCACTGCTCAAAGTTTTTTGGTTGCGTGGTAGATATGTTTGTATGTCCTTCGTATGTCCTCTTCGTGTCGCAACCATTTTAAAAGTCTCCTCGTCTTTCTCTTTCCATTTGCCTGCTGCTTTACCGGGATCTTCTGCAGTTACCTTTTGTTCCAATTGGTTCGTATTCTCCTCCAGATTGTCCAATTTAAATGGTATTTTAGATACAGAGTTTTTAATTTCCATTCCTAATGCTTCAAATTCATCCAAAGTCTTAAGAATCACTGCGCAATGGTCCTGTTCCTCGGCAGGATTTTTCTGTTCCCGATCCTCCATTTTTCCCCCCAAGAATCAAGGGGGTAATAACCCACCGTATATTTATATTCCACGCAATATACGTTCTGTCCCAATTCAGTCCAGATTCAGTCCAAATTAGTCCAAATTCCTTACTTGTCAAGGCTCTGGTATTTCATTCTCCTCATCCAGTATGGGGCGGGGGGTACTGGAGACAGACCTCTTCCTTAAGTGCTGCCACACTTTCCTGTCGCCACTTCCTCAGCTGCAGCAGTTATTTTAAAAAGCTTTTCTTGGTGGTTTGTGGTCTAGTTTGCAGTCTTAGCTTACCCTGTCCCGCCACTGGATGGCTCTTCTTCTTCTCCTCCTGCGCTCGCTTTCCCCAGTGCGTTCCAAGCTAAGTGGATGCCATTTCTGGCTCTGTCCCTACTGATCCCGGCTAGAGCTCATGGCAGGTGAGGAGGGGAAGTGCATCTCCCCTCTACCTTTCCCACCACACTCCTTCGCTGGACCCTCCCTACAAGAGGGTCCAGACCCCGTTGGGGGTCCGAGATTCAGAGGGCCTGGGGTGAATCTGCGGAGCTCGCGTGATTCATGACCAGTATTGCTGGAAGTCACCCCAGAAGTCCCTAACTGTTTTTAATTGTTGTAAGCCGCTTCGACTTCCCCTTAACTGGAGAAGATAAGCAGGGTATAAATCTAACTAAATAAATAAATAAACAAACAAAGAAAGAAAGAAACAAATAAATAAATAAATAAATAATTCCCAAAGCACCAGAGGGCAGGACAAGAAACAATGTTTGGAAATAATGAAGGAGAGAAGCAACCTGGAATTGAGGAGAAACTTCCTAAAGTGAGGACAATTGCCAAGTTGAGAAAGGTGACATTGTGCCCACAAGGAATCAGTTTCTCACGCTGAAATGGAGGCAGTGGCTGCAGGCTTCTCCTCATGCTGAAAGAGACCCAAAGTGACTCTTGCTGGCTGAGCAAGGTAAGCTCTGGGGCAGGGATGATGAGATAATGGTGGCTGGGCCGGCATGTGGCCTCAGCAGCATTGCGGGGGGGATGCTTGGGGGAGCGCATGACCCTCTGGGCCTTGCAGCCTAGAAATGGCTGCAAGGCGGTGGGGGCATATGCTTGGGCCAGTGTGCGGCCTACAGCATTGGGGCGGGGTGGTCACAGCCATGCAGTCATGCATGCACAAAAGCCGCATAGACATGCATGCACAAGAGCCAAACGGGCATACATGCATGCACACTCACTTGCAGCAAAAAAGTGATGGGTTTATTTGAAACCCACCACTGGGTTTCAAGTGACAGTTACAGGAATTGAGTGGGTGGCTTTCTATGCATCCTTCCTACAGGATATCCCCATGTGTGGAGTTATAATATAATAGTTAACAACAACTAAGCAATGGAACAGCTTGCCTTCAGAGGTTGTGGGCATTTCATCACTGGAGATTTTTAAGAAGAGACACTTCCGGGTGGACTTCCGGCAATACTGGGTGCAAGGGAATGAGCTCCACGTCTTTTGCCCCAGGCCACCTGGTCCAAGGACCCTTAAAAGGGTATAAGCCTTCCTGTAGGGGAGGTGAGCAAAGGAGTGTGGGCATAAGGTTGAGGGGGCGTGTGCAACCCCCCTCCCTATGCACCCGGTATTCCTAGCCAAGGACCGGGAAAGGCGGCGCCTTAATGGCCGCCAATAAGTCTGGAACCATCCCGGGCAAGCGAGGGCAGGAGAGGAAATAAGAATTCCAAGCTGGTGTGGAGAGGGTTGAGCTAAGACAAGCAGAGAAATTGGACCTTCAGCATTAGACTTGAGGATTGGAAATTGTGTTGTGTTGCAGACATAGAGGAAGCAGCTTGTAAAAGGGAGGCAACGAAACAAGTAAGGAATTGTTCCTCTTGCTGCCGCCCCCTCTTTGGTTGCAAAGACTGTTTCTTTAAACTGCGGAGGGACGGAATATTGAAGACCTTAAATTTGGATTGTATTTGACTTTACCTAATATTTTGAATAATTTCAAAACTTTTAAAATGGAGCAAAATGAAAATTTTGAAAAAACAAAAGCTAGGTGCGATTCGGTGTGGAACAAAATGGACCAAATAGAGAAACTGGGAATGGAAATTAAAATGGGAATGAATAAAGTTTTGCAGTCTTTTTAGAAAATGGAAGCGGAGCAGAACTAGCAGGAGGATTTTGAAATATACGAACCTGAAAAGAGAGCATCGATGACAGAGACGAGTGGTGAAAATGAAGCAAAATTGGAGGGGAAGATAGTGACGGAAGGATTTAAACAAAGAAAAGACATCCGCATGTACTTTGGCAAGAGAGGCAAAGAGACTGAGTTTGAGACTGAACTTTCAACTACTAAACAAATTAAAAGGAAAAAAGACTTTCAGAAAGATTTCCAAACTGAATGGTGAGAAGGGGGAGCAAATAATGGGCAGGGGAGGAATATATCAATGAGAATAGATAAAGAAAATAAAAATGGGGAAAAAGGTGGTGACAGGAAAGGAGATGAGACGGGGGGAGTGGGCGAGGAACAATGTTTTGGTAAAGGAGGAAGAGGGACAAAGGCTAGTGAAGGGGGAATTTCTATAGATAAAGTGGTTTTTTAAAGTGGTAATTAATTGTTATTTTAGAGCGAATTAGAGATAAATCAAATAGATTTTTTTAAGGGATAAAGGGGAATTTAACTAGTAAGAAAGGGTAAAGGGGGAGGGGAAGTGATATATATTTTATAGGGTCCTTTTCTATTCCTTATATTTTCTCCTTCTCTTACCTTTTTGTATTTTATTTGGTATGAATGTTAGGTACTTTTTATGAATGATGAACTTTGAATTTTAATTGGTATAATGAATATAATGACCCCAAAAACACCAGAATGGAGAAACTACAGTATGTATCACCTATGTTTTTTAAATGTGGAAAATCAATAAAAACTTTATTATAAAAATAATAATAATAATAATTGACCATGCTATGAAATATAAACATGCACATCTGAAGAGTTTTTGTAAAATACTGTGCAAGTGTGAATGGATGGGTATATTGGGGGTTTCAATAGCATCTCCAAAATTGCCTTTGTCCAAATGATGCCTCCTAGATGTGTTGATGATCATTCCCAGCCAGCAAAGTGATAATGGTTTCAGTTCTAATTTAAGATTGTTAGGAAAAAGGTTTTTTTTTACTGTGCTAAATTTTTCTTTACAACCTTATCTTAAACAAATATATTTGGATCCTTGGAATTAGTGCCAATCCAGATATGAATAAAGTTGTTTGTGCCATTTCTTTGCACTATCTCTGGATTTATTCACTTTCACAGCCTGTCATCTCTTAAATGAATGCAAGCATGGTGATATGGCTATTGTGAAATTCGGAAGAAGCATTTGCAAAGAATGTGCATACTTGATACTCAAATATAGCTTCATGCTGACATAATCTGTTGATCACTGTTCAGGTTTTATATTTGTATTTTGCTACTGAACTGTCAGCACAAGGCTGGGGGATTTTTTAAAAGAGATTGAATAAGGCATAATAGTCAAGGATGGAAAGAAGTAATGATTACTTGGAAGCATATTTTAGGCTCAAGGATATTAGATGTTAGAGAATGATGTCCAAATCCCATTCATTCCAAAAAGCAGAATTCATATTGCATTAGGTACATTAGAATTAAAAAGAAATTGAATGATTCAATAACTTACAATTCATGGTGACAGCTGAGAAGTGAGCATGGTTTAAAAAAACCCATTCAATTTCTTTCTGTTGCATATAATTTTAAATGGGTTTTATGTAGAAATGTACAAACAGTCTTGCAAGTGCTTGAGGGAAACAAAAGAGAAAACACCTAAGCTCATGTTTTTCTATTGAGGGGACCATTATTGGGAATTTCCCCTTCCCCAGGAATGAACTGACAATATATTTCTTGAAGCATTCTAATCACAGATGTTTTCAGTTCAATTCTCTATTGGTAAAATAGAGAACATCTACATGGAGGGAAGTAAGCAGTAGGGTCAGTCTTGGGCCCAGTACGCTTCAATACCTTCATAAACGACTTAGATGAGGGAATAGAAGGGGAACTTAACAAATTTGCAGATGATAATAAACTGGCAGGAATAGCTAACACCCTAGATGATAGGCTCAAGGTCCAGATGGATCTTGACAGACTTGAACACTGGGTCCTATCTAACAAAATGAAATTCAATGTAGATAAAAGTAAAGTCTTACTTTTCTTGCTTGGGCAAGAAAAACAAAAGTACACATATAGAAACCTCAAGTTAACAATGGCTTCATCATACGAAGAGAACAGGTATAAAATGGTGTATGGGTGGCACCTCCCACTGTCTAGATTGGCAAAAATGTTTCCGAAACTCGCACTAAATTGCTGTAAGTGCAACACAATACATGACTCTTATTATCACATGTGGTGGCTATGCCCTATGACAAGAAAATATTGGACAAGGGTTAAAAGATGGTTACAGGAGATAACAGGGAACAAGATGGGTTTAAGACCAGAAATCTTTCTTTTAGGGATAATACCAGAGGGAATTAAAAAAGAGAAGCTATAACTAATTCTGCATATATTAACAGAGGCAAGGCTAGCATTTGCACAAAAATGGAAGAAAGATACTATACTAATGGAAGATAGATTGATTAATAAAATTTTGGAATGCGCTGAATTGGACAAACTAACAATGATACTAAAGAATAAAGGGGAAACAGATTTCTATAATTGTTGGGATGCTTGGTATACTTGGTTGAATAAAAGACAAGAAACTAGAGGGGGGAAATGTAACATTTATGTATAGATATATAATAGATGTATAAAGAATTAGTTATGGATTATAACAAAAATGATGTTTTAGGTATTAATATAACAAACCTGCACACTACTACTGCATTTTTTTCTTTTGTAATGGAAAGTTGTTGTTTTAATTTTGTATACATTTTTGAAGAAATAATAAAGCTTTTTCTATTAAAAAAAAGTACACATATAGATTGGGTAAAACCAAGCTTAATAGTAGTAACTGTGAGAGGGATCTTGGAGTCTTAATGGACAACCAGCTAAATATGAGCCAACAGTGTGCGGCAGCAGCCAAAAAAGTCAATGCAATCCTAAATTGCATTAACAGAGCGATACAATCAAGATCAAGTGAGGTACTAATACGACTCTATAAAGATTTATTAAGACCACACCTAGAATACTGCATTCAGTTTTGGTCACCACATTCTAAAAAAGATGTTGAGACTCTAGAAAGAGTGCAGAGAAGAACAACCAAGATGATTAGGGAACTGGAAGCTGAAACATACGATGAACGGTTGCAGGAACTGGGCATGGCTGGTCAAGTGATGAGAAGGACCAGGGAAGACATGATAGCAGTGTTCCAATATCTGAGGGCTGTCACATGGAGGAGGGGGTCAAGCTATTTTCCAAAGCACCTGAAAGCCATACAAGGAATAACTGAACAAGGAGAGATTCAACCTAGAAATAAGGAGAAATTTTCTGACAGTGAGAACAATCACCAATGGAACAGCTTGCCTTGAGAAGTTGTGGGAGCTTCATCACTGGAAGTTTTCAAGAAGAGACCATGGTGTAGGGTCTCCTGCTTGGGTGGGGGTTGGACTAGATGACCTAAAAGGTCCCTTCCAACTCTGTTAATCTGTTAAATGGTCATCTTTCAGAAAAAGCAAAGGGAATTAAAATGGAATCTGCTGTATTTAGTAGTGTGATATGAATATTTACAGGTATCTGCTATCAAGGATTTGAAGCATATTATTTTACGTTGTCCAAACAGCTCAACATTGGGAGAATCTTTTCAGCAGGTTGTAATTGATCTGAGAGCTAAGAAGAATTTGCTTATGAAACTCCAGGGAAATTGGCCCCTGAAGTTCTATTATGAACTTGCCTTGTTACATAGCACAGAAGCAAGAATAATCCCTCTGATCTATTCTTCATGCTGAGGGAAAGAAATGTAAAATATAGTTAAAGATCTGGGTGCTGAGAACCATTGCTAACACGCTAGCTCTCAAAATATACCCTAATCAGAAATGTGCCAGCTTAAAGTCCATGCTTATGAATGATCCATATTTTGCAGCTGAAGAATATGGAGTGTAAGTAATTGGCTTATTTCTATATCTACTGTGCCAGGTCAGAAAAGCTGAAGTCAAAAGTTAGGTTAAACTGCCATATTTCACATTTCCCCCTTCCTAGTTTGTATGCAAGTGAAAACATCAGTATTCCCCAGGGAAAGGTGATCTGAACAGTCAGAAAGTTATTCTTTCCCCATGATCCATTGCTTTAGGAGGCCACACTGACAATATCGCACATCTTTCTGTCTTTCTGGAGCACTTCCCCATCCCCACGAGCCACAGTCTAAAAATTTTGCATTAATGACATCTTGATACTTTTGTGGTTTACAAATCCATCAGCCAGAAAGTGCACTTCCATTTCTTTACACCCAGGCTGATTCCACTGGTGTTCAATTTCCCTAGGCATCACTCTCAGCGGTCCATAAAAAGTAACAATTCAATTTACAAATGATGCAGGCAGGCAAGGGGGTTTAGTGCCACATCCTCCTAAAGACATTATTTGCCATTAAAAATTGCTATCTTTTATTTCACTGCCTTTCTAAACAAGTAGTCTCTGCTTTTTCCTCCCACCTGCAGACTTAACTTTCCTTCCTCATCTTTCTGTGTAACTAAGACAACTGCAGCTGAAGTTATGTCATTCCCTCCCCTCATATGATCAGTTAGCATTTGAAGATTTAATATTGTTACTATTAAAGAGTGCTAGAGAAGCTTGCAGTGTTCCACATCCTCATTTTCCCAGGCATGCCAAGTCAAAAAGATATGATAGAAGCTGGATAGCTCCTTGGAGTCATTATAAATGAATAAATCCAAGACAGGAAGGAGGTAAAAATCCCTTTTTCACACAACGCTATTCATAGGAGTGTGAATATTCATTTAAAAGATGTGCCCTGGAGATGCTTAAGAACATGTACAGGAAATGCTCTTGGTACAAGCAGCTGGATCATTGTAATGAACTTTCCTGTTCTTCGGCAACATAGTTGATTTATGACATTAAAACTCTGGTTTCCCATAACCAAATTCAGATTTACAGGTTTGGAAAGCCTGAAACAAAATTCTATCTATCAAATTCTATCAAAATTCTATTAAGAGAGTTGTAAACTGAACAATCGACAATTGCCCCTAATTATTTTTTTATGTGACTTAGCTATCAATACAGCCCTAATGTGATATTCTTCCTACTGCAATGTTGCCGAAGATTCTAGAACTTTAAAGGCTTCAGACTCAAATCTACTTGAGTTTTGGAGGGGTGTCCTTAGAGCTGTGTCCTCATATCCTCTGAAATACACTCCAAAGGGACCTTTTCTTACTTATACCTAATTTCAATAAACATCAGGATTTTTTTTTCACCAAGTCCCAAGATGGGGCCTTCATCTTGTCCACAACCAGTAGTGGGATTCAAAATTTTTTACTACCAGTTCTGTGGGCAGGGTTTGGTGGGTGTGGCTATGCAGTCAGCCAATCAGAGGTGGTATTTGCTGAGGTCAGCCAATCAGAGGTGGTATTTGCCGGTTCTCTGAACCAATCAAAATTATTGCTACTAGTTCTCCTGAACCTATCGGAACTGGCTGAATAACACCTCTGTCCACAACCCATAAATAAAACATATTTTAGTAGTCCTTCACTATACTAAATAATAAGGAGTATTTTCTCCTTTGTTGCTATTTGGAAGAAAACCAGGTGACTGCAATGTCTTGAATCATAAACTCTAGATGCAGACTAGGGATCAGCAATGGAGACTGTCAATTTCATGCCATTATAATTTTCTGCCAATTCACTTTTGCTTAGTGTTGGGAAGGTCCTCAGCCTTCATAGAAACTTGTCAGCAAACATTTTTCATGCCACCAAGATGTTACATTTACTGTATGTAAAAATATTGATTATTTTTTTTGTGCCTTCAAGTCAATGCCAACTCCTAGAGATTTTGTGAATTAATCCCTGCAGTTTTCTTGACAAGATTTCAGAAATGGCTTGTCCCACCTTCCTCCTAGGGCTGAGAGTGGCTAACCCAAGGTCAACCAGCTGAGTCCATGCCTAAAGTGGGACTAGAATTCATGGTCCCATCCTTTCCAGTTTGGTGCCTTAACCTTTACACAATATTGACTCTCATTAATCATCAGGATGATGCCAATATCATCCAGTGGATAACTTGATATTTATGTCTTTTCTCCATTTTCCCCAAGCTACAAAAATTTGGGAGGTGTATGTGTGTGTGTGTGTGTGTGTGTGTGTCTGTCTGTCTGTCTGTCTGTCTGTTTGGTCATCTATTTGCAGAACTTCTAAATGAGCAAGAATCCTGTCAGTGCTCATCTCTCTTTCCACATGATCTATGTAGTATATAAAAGATCAGTCTGAACTGAATGGAAGGACCAAATAAAGGCAATGTTTAAAACAACATAAAAAGTTTCTTAGAAAATTTCACTGAAATAAAGTCAGTAATAAGTAAGTAATAATCCTCTGTTCAGGTTTTTCTATAATATCCACCAGTCTGGAGAACTCAGCTGCCATTAAATTCTAGATTAATACCAGGAATAAAGATAGCATAAATCTGTCTCTGGCATGACAAATCCTAATCTTGATTGGTTGAGAAAGACTCACAAGGACAGTAAGTTTATAATTAGAAGCAAATAAACTTCCATAAATGCTCTCAATTGTGATCTATTGCATAGTCCAGCCTTGGGATGGCAAGAAACAGGATGGAGCTTAATCTAGAAAATACTCTCTTTTTGGCCTCATCACATATTTTGCTTGCCCCAGAATGAAGACACTATTTATTGAGGACATAAATGCATGAAAACATTCTCAATTTACCACCAACCCTCTATAAAGACAAACTCTTACTGTGCATCAAAAGTAGCATGTACCAGATTCTGCCTATACAAAGAGAGTTGTATGATCTGCCTGATATTCTGTATTTCATTGTAGATAATTGGCCACTGTTCACTCTGACAGGAGTAACATCTTCGCTGTGATTGCTTTCCTCTATAGACATTTAATCTTGGGCTGCTGAATTCCCTGTCCCATGTTCTTTCTTTCTTTCTTTCTTTCTTTCTTTCTTTCTTTCTTTCTTTCTTTCTTTCTTTCTTTCTTTCTTTCTTTCTTTCTCTTCCTTCCTTCCTTCCTTCCTTCCTTTCTTTCTTTCTTTCTTTCTTCTTTTTCTGTTAACTGGATGATATAAACTGAGTTTATATTCTTGAACAAATTCACCAGAATTAGCAAAGGCTCTTCTGGTTTCCCTTTTTATTCTAAGCTACATAAAGAAATGTGAAACTATATTCCTAATCCAATAGACCTGGACAAGAAGTGCCAACTGGAGAATCAGTGGGCCGAGTTTCATACAGGAAGTCTATCAGTGGAAACAGAAAACAATATCCTCAGAGACCCACTCAAGGAAAGAAAAAATCAGTGATTGTGGTAATTGTCATCTAGACTGAACATCTGTCCAGCATTGTTTGAAATCTGAAGAATAAACTGAGATCTGGACAGCTATTCTACCCAATTTCTGCATAGAAAACAAACAGTTTAAGGCTGTCATGGAAAACAACTATCTATCACTCTGTTTAAATCTAACGTGCCATTTCAAAGAGTTATCTTTTTTACAACTCTTAGGGGGAAAATACATGGGTTCTTCATACATCAAGTGTATATTTTCATTGCTTCTCTTTTGTAAAATATCTGCAATCAATAATCAAAGAGTTTTTGCTCCTTTTGGGGAGAGGAATGTGTGATTTGTTTACTCCTGACCGCTTGCTTGAGTTAAACAAGTCTCTCCTTTGAAACCATCCTCTTGTTCTCAAGGTGCCTCAACTCCATTAAGAATACATGGAAAAGGGAAAAAAACCCAGAAGGACAGTCTGACACAACTACAAAGAGGATGGCAGAGAGCAAAGGAGGGTGGGGTGTGAGCTGTAAGAACAGAAGCAAGAACAAGAATTAAGCTTACCATCTAAAATATGAGTGGGAATGAATTACGTTATTGATTCATATTTGGGGGAAAGGTTGTTAGGGCACTGAAGTAATTTAAGTTCTGTTCTTTGTCTCTTGGGCATTCCTGGTTGCTATTGGTTGTCATTTTAGATTGCTTCCTTAAGAGATTTAACAGCACAATAGTGGCCTACTCTTAAGAGAATGCTCCACATAAAAGAAGGTTAATATCGTTTCCTGAAGCATGTCCTTGTACTGAGGGAGCAATCTCCTGTTTCCTTGATAGCATTATTTACAGAGTAGAAAAATGCAAACACTCTTGAAAAACACCGAGACCCTGCATGCACAGTTTGGAAAGACCCTTCACAGAGATTCTTTTATATTCTATACTTGATTTGCACATAGAGAAACCTAAAATTTTATTTTATTTTTTGTGCTTATAATAGAAAAAGAGGGGAATGGAAATATTTTTGGACTTTGAGATGTTCTTTAAATTCCTCTAAAGACAATGTAAAATCCCTAAACAGTTTTCAAGTATATGATGGATATTCTGTTTTCAGTCTATTGTATGAAATGTAGGATGATCAAAGGTCTGAAGGGACAGTTTCTGTCTGATAAAATACCACAGAGTGGATTCAACAAGGTTATCTTGTGGGAGTCTGGAAATATGCCTTCTCTATTGAAGTATCTACCCTCTGGAGAAGAATGCCACAAAGATCCATATGTCTCCCACACTGATGACATTCTAAGTAAAGGTAAAGGTTGCCTTCACACATACGTGCTAGTTCCCGACTCTAAGGGGCGGTCCTCATCTCCGTTTCAAAGCCGAAGAATCAGCACTGTCTGAAGATCTCTCCATGGTCATGTGGCCAGCATGACTAAATGCTGAAGGCAAATGGAACGCTGTTACCTTCCCACCAAAGGTGGTCCCTATTTTTCTACTTGCATTTTTACATGCTT
>JANHGC010003424.1:56345-70044 GCA_027560395.1 Boaedon fuliginosus
GATGGAAGGCTGAGTCAACCTTGAGCCTGGTGGGATTCGATCTGACAACCTGCTGAACAAGTCAGCCGAGGCTGCAGGGCTGCATTGAACCCCTGAGCCACCGAGGCTCTTGACTTTAAGGCTCACCATTTTAAGGCTTGTGGACCTCAATTCCTAGAATCCCAGAATCCCACAGCCAGTTGGCGGACTGGGGGAATCCTGGGAATTGAAGTCCACAAGTCTTAAAGTTGCCAAGGTTGGAGACCCCTGACTTAGAGATATGGAAGGGCAGAGTTTTTGTATGCCGTACATTGGAGGTGGGGATCAGGTCAGCCCAGTGAATGAAGATAAATGCATCTCCTTAAATCAGGGAAGGCTCAAATACTAGTGATTTATTTTATTCCATTTTTGGGAGGGTAGGGAAATTAATTTTTTTTATCACCAGACGAACAGCAGGAGCTCATTGATCAAATGATTCTTCTGTTCTGTATTCTCCTATGGGCCAGCTGGAGGGAAAGAGGTTAAACAGTGACTGGCTCCCTGCATTCTCTGTGTTTCAAGTTCAACATAAATGAAGACAGTCTCAATCTGGTTACAAACTGCTTTATGAAGGATTGGTGAGACAGAAACACTGGGGCCATGGAAGCATCAAGACATCCCCTCACCCAGTCGCTCTCTACAAAAAACCTCCTTTATAATTTGCACTCCCTACTTTGCATAAAAGTGGGTCATCTGTTTGCAGGGATCATCTGGTCCTGCATGGTTAAGAAAGCCTTACATTTGCCATCATTTTTTATATAACTCCATTCAGGCTGGAACTCACTGGAGATCCATTGTGAAGATCTCAGGAGATGAAGAAAAAATGGGACGAATTATTTCCACCCCTCATATATATATTCTCATTGTCTTTGTTTTCTTTTCCTTCCTTTTCACTATGGGACTTTCCTTCCCCTCCAAGTTATTTGGAAAAAAAATATTTGGAGTTTAAACTAAATAATCTAAAAATGTTTGGAGTTTAAACTAAATTAATCACTGGAACTCATTTTTACATGCAAAGAGAATACACCAATCAAGATAAACAAATCTTACTCTATAAATTAGATTATATACTTTATTATATAGAACAGGTGAGAAACCTTTCTTGCTTATAGGCTCCTTCCCCCTTCCCCCTTTATTTTGCCTGTTTTGGGTTTTTATGTTTTAAGGTAATTTTCTGCTGTCTAGACATTGGAGTTTTGGAGAAGTAATTAAGGGACTGGAGGCTAAAACATCTAAAGAACAGCTGCTGGAATTGGGTATGTCTAGTTTAATGAAAAGAAGGAATGACATGATAGCATTGTTCCGATATCTCAGGGGTTGCCACAAAGAAGAGGGAGTCAAGCTATTCTCCAAAGCACCTGAGGGCAGGGCAAGAAGCAATGGATGGAAACTATTCAAGGAGAGAAGCAACCTAGAACTAAGAAGAAATTTCCCGAAAGAACAATTAAACAGTGGAACAACTTGCCTCCAGAGGTTGGGAATTCTCCAACACTGGACATTTTTAAGAATAGATTGGACACCATCTGTCTGAAATGGTATAGGGTTTCCTGCCTGAGCAGGGGGTTGGGATAGAAGACCTCCAAAATCCCTTCCAACTCTGTTATTCTGACTAATTCTAACTAATTTTTCTCTCAAATAACAGCAGAAGAAATCTGCAACTATCTGGCAGATGATGCCTCTGCATAGAGGCAGAGAATCATCACTAGTATTAATGCAAGTAAATCAAACTGTATTTGGAAACACAGTTCAGTAGTCTCCTGGATATGCTGCTGAGTGGCTGTTTCCGCCAAAAACACAGTTTTTCCTCTTGGTAATACCCTTTTTGATGTTTCTACAATTTATGGCTTAATGCTGCTACCCAGCTGCAAGTAGAGGGCAAATATTTTTCTGGATCCAGAATAAAAAAAAGTAGCTGTGGTTGCAGGACCATCCTATTCCTGCCCTTGGGAATTCCAATTTCATGGTGGTTGGAAGTAGAGATAGATACACCCAAGAACTCTTGGGGATCCTATATGGATTCTCTCCTCAGCATGACAAGAGTGACGAATTTTTTGGTGGTTCAGAGGTTGAGTCTGCAAAACACATGGAAATACAAAATATCTGTTGGTAGGATTAGGTCTGAGAAAGATACAGTAGTTTCCCTTTCTTTTTTAAAAAAGGTGATATGCTTATTTTAAGGCTTATATTATAATTTCTAATTGCAGAAAACACCATTTCTCCGCAAAAGAGACTCAGAGCTCAGGAAATCATAAGGACTAGGGGTGACTTGTCTTAATATTTGAGGGGCTACCTCAGAGAGGAGGAAGTTGACCTATTCCCCAAAGCACCTGAGGGCAGGACAAGAAGTAATGGATAGAAACCTATCAAAGAGAGATTCAACCTAGAACTAAGGAGAAAATTCCTGACAGGAGAACAATTAAATAGTGGAAGAGCTTGCCTTCAGGAGTTGTTAGTGCCCCATCACTAGAAGATATTGGATATCCATTTATCCAGAATGGTATTGGGTCTCCTGTTTGAACAGGGGGTTGGACTAGAAGACCTCCAAGGTCCCTTCCAACTCTGTTACACTATTATGTTACAAGATAGTCAGCCCTTCTGGAAAACTTTTAATAAAGCTGGATCTTTTATATATTACCTACATGTGTAGACCTAAATTTATCTATGATTTATCAGTCAGGAGAAAAAGCAGCTGCAGAATATGCAGATGTGAATAGAAGTATTTTATTCCTAAGACTGTTTTTGTTTTGGGAGATGAGAGGCTATTATCAGTTTGAAAAGTAAATAAATAAATCTCAATTTCATGTCATAGCAAGGATCATGTTCCCATCGTGTCTCCCAGAGAATCCTGTTATTTTGACTGCTTGTGGTATCTGTGCTCTAAAGAGGGTTGCAGAGATTGGCAACCTTGTTAGAATGGCAACCTTTTGAAAGCCCATGGCGAGATGCTGACAAAATTGCTTCATGCCTGGCCAGTCATTAAAATACCCATTTTCCAGATGAATTTCCCTTCAGGTTTACGGGGAATTTAAAAGAAGGGAATGATCACAGGAGATTTCTGGCTGGTAAGTCATTCACACCACCTCCCCAAAAGGGAGGGGAAAAATATTTCCCACCCCTTTATTATTAGGGCCTCTTGCAAATCCCTGAAAGATTCATAAGTGAATTGTAGCTTCTGACATCTTGAACACTGCCTCCCTGCTGTATATAAATATCATGTTTATATTGCATATCTGCTGTATGTAAACATGAGGCTAAAGTTGGTGCTTTCAATAGCAGCACAGCTGCTTATGTTTAATTCCATAATTAAATTAAATTTTTAAAAAATCAGATGGCGCTAGGGACATTATGAAATAGTCAATGTAGGGGAGAATACACCTTGGAAGGTCCTTTGCTTGTAGACTGCAGATACTGGGTCCTTCATTTATCTGGAGAAGCACAGCTGGAACACCAACAGGACATGCAGAGCCAATCCAGGAAGGCAAAAATACTACCAGTGTTAATTAGGCTGTGTGGCTCATCTGCCCTGGGGAGAGGGGAAATCCTCAACTTGAATAAGGCAGGTGCAGTAGTCATGGACTGGTAGAGGTACAAACAGTTAACTTTGCTGTCACTGTCAACTCTGATTCTGCCACGTCCGCATTTCAGAGCACAGCACAGTCCATCACCAGCCTCCTTCCTCAGTTGGGAAAGGAATGGTTATGGTGATTTGGCAGAAGAAGTCATGTGAGACTCTCTTCCTCTCTTTCTTCTGCCTGCCCTCAGTTGCCACAGCATCTCTCTTGAGGAACCCCATCTGAGAAGATTGCCATAAAATCCAGAAACCCATACTTTGTCCTAGCTGGAGACTTCTAAATGCCAAGGAAAGTGTCAGTTATCATAGAACAAATAGACCCACAGATTCCACATGGGTCACTTGGTCTTTAACCCTGACTCTTTTTGTTTTGTGAATATACCTGTACTACACAGGGACCTTGTAACGTGGATTTGAATAGTTGTGTTGGTGGATGGACTTGCTATTGTTCCTTTTTAACTCCATAGCTGTGATAAAATAAATCCATGTTTCATTTTAGGCAACATGTTGCATGTGTGCCAAGTACTTTGCAGGGATTCCTTCTGCAGTTTTTGCAACAACTCTGCAAGTATAACTTGTATTATTATTTCTATGCTGCAGAGTGAGAGATAACAGCTTAAATTTAATGAAAACCTGCCTACCGGATTCAGTGTAGGATTGGATCTGAAGTGGCAACTCCTTCAGAGCTGACTTTCTTACCTAGAGTATGACATCACTTCTGAATATAATTGAGTTCTAAACTGACATTGAAAGGACCAGGTGTCAAATGCAAAGACTACAGAGATAGGAAAGCAAAAAAACCAAACACAGTAACTCCTGTTTTTACCCAAAGCCAGAGAATGGCCCTGGATATTTTATATGTTTGAAGCCAAAAGGAATGTTCCGTGCAGAGACAGCAATTATAGCCTGAAATGCAGAGCCTGAGTGTTGTTGCTCCAGGGAAGTCAACTCAGTTTCCTGCAGCTGGCTGCTTAAAGTGACAAAGGTGATGAAACCTGAAGGGAACCACTGAACAGGTGGTAATTATGAAAGACACAATGACGGCTAGTAGAGATATGTAACCGTGGAATAAAACACTGCAGTTATCTAGCAAGAGATTGTATAAGGTTGTTCTCCAGTAGTGTGTCTCCTGTTTGACAATTTAGGGATTGGAAGAAGAAGAAAGGCATCCCAAACGTCAGCATTCAGAGATATAATAGGTGAGCTGACTTGAAAGGCAACATTCAAACAGTTTTTCAGAACAATGATTTCACATGACTGGTGAATTTGTGCAAAATATGTCTCTGTGCAGGTCCAGCATGCTTCCTTTTGCATATTAGTGTAAAACTTTTGCATGCAGTCTATGTTCACAGGCAGACACCATCTCATTTAATTGACTTTCAACAGTTTATGAAATGTATTAGGTAGTGCTTCCTGCCAACTTCCAGACTGACTATAAGGTCACAGAATAAGATCACACTATGTTCATATGCATGGACAGCAAAGGAAATGCTATTTGTCATTCTCCAAATTCTCCTTTTCAAAGGGCAATTAGGATTTTACTTTTGGTCTTAAATACCATAGGCAGGGAGGGAAAAGCGAAGGTGGGGTGGCAATATATGTGTTGTGATATTATAATGCAAGCCATGTTGCTTATATACCTCTGTGCAATATTGTAGTGCAAATGCTAAAGAGACAGGTTTGTTGTCACAACACACATCAGGATTTTGGAGTCACATAGTTAAAAATGGGCAGCTTTGCAGCCACCATTCTGTCGCTAGCCCTCATTATTAAAATGAGGGCCCTGGTGCAGAGAACTTCAGGAGACAGGATGATCCAGTTCCAGTGACACCTCATTATGGCAACTGAGGGCATTTCAAATGAGAAAAGGAATAAGACCAGAGCAGATTTGGACAGTGATCCGGCATCCTAATTTGTTGGGTTTCAGCTTCTATTAAAAACAGCATGTTCTATATCAGGAGTCCCCAACCTGTGGGCCATGGGCCACTAGTGGGGCCATGAGGGATTGCAACCGGGCCATGGAAATGGTCAGTGAGTGTGCACATGTGTGCACCCTCACTTCAGTGAGCAGCAGACGTGTGCATGCATGTCCACTCCATTTGCATGAGCGGCAGGCACATGTGCACATCACTCATGCAAATGAGGTTGCCTGCATGTGTGCTTCCTCTCCCTGCCCCCATCTGTTCGCAAAGCCAGAAACATTGGGAAACTGTTCTATATGAACATGTATGGAGCCTCAGAAACTGTGTCTTTTAGGTTCTACCCAGTTTCCTGGATGTCCTGAGAAGGAAGTGCTTAATAGTTGACCTCAGCCAGAGTCCTACGCAAACCATGCAATCAGCATCCCTGATCCATACAAAAAAATACTTGTATTTTAAATTTGATTTGGTTTTGCTTATTTGATTTTATTTATTATGGTATTTTAAGTGCCAACTTAGTTTGCCATAATGCCATAATGGGGGGGGGAGTTATGTGGCGGGTTTTTTATATGTTGTGAGCCACCCGAAATCACCCATGGGAGCCATATAAATTTGTTTAATAAATAATAAATAAAAGTAATAAACAGTGGCAAGGCATTCTCTGCTTCTGATTTGTACCTTCATTTGCAATATCAATTGCAAATTAATTGTTTTTTATTGTTCTATGACCATCAAATCCCTGTCCCTTTTAGAATGTTCAATGCATGGTAAAAAGGTGTGAGGCTTTGATCTCCCAGGCACACCCACCATTTTGAAGCTAATGACTGTCACTGTGGACACTCCGGGTTAAATGCCTGTTGCAAAGTGGGGAACCGTATCTTATGATCCTGAGTCATATTAACTTGAGTTGAATGTTATTTGCTAAAAACAGCTTCTAGCCATGGGACCACACAAACACAACTGTATTATACAGTCAATTATTGCCTAGCTTTTCCCTACCATGGGAAAGATTGGTTTAGTTGGTTTGTGCACATATCCACTGCATACAATGCTTCCCACTATATGATTGGAAAGTTGGGTCATTCACTGACTTTGGTGTGCCTATTGGTTATACTCCTGATTTCTACCTGCTAAGCCATTTATGCAAAAGTGTTGTACAGATATGTAGGTACAGTCTTCCATGATGGGGCAAATTTTGCTTCCCTAATTAATAGAGTGATTGTATATACATATGGCTCTGTATGTGCATTAATGCATCATGTTCTGCTAATGATACATTCATACACTAAGGTATAAAGACAGTGGGAACAATCTCTGTCCACCCATGCTCCAGGGATTAAGCACATGCACAGTGGGGAATATTTGATACTGAACTCACATCTCCTCCAAATGAGGTTGGCAATTGTTGGCACTGCTGTGTTGATAAACAGTGCCAATATCGTAAGCCAGCTGGCAGAAGGAGTGCACCCCCAGTTCTGGCGTAGCAGTAGGGCTGCTCTCCATCAATGCGGTCTCTCAGTCTCTCTTTCCCTTTAAATCCAACCCAGCAGTAGATAATTGTAACTGTAGGAATAGCACATTTGGAGCGAAATGACTCCAATAAGTGCTGTGCTCCAGCCAGCACATGGGCTTCCGGCTGCTTTAGCACTGTGCTGAGCAAGAATTGGTCTCCAGTGACCTATCCCATCATCCTTTGATTTCTGCCTCAGAACCTCCCCCGTCTCATAATCTATGCTCAGTTTCCCACTTGCTCGGCAGCCTTGCTGGCATAATGGAGATAATTTTTTTTATCTCTTTGATGAAGTCCCAATCGCCATCTCATGCCATTCAAACCAGATTTTGAATTGTATTTCTGCAGGAGATGATACTTATCGGCTTTTGACCTACTTGCTCTGAGGCACAGGCCCAAGCCAGCCTTATCTTCCAGAGCCATCAGCGATTCCTGCTCCCGTTTCCACATTATATTTATGCTCATGTGCACCTCCTGGGCTCCCGAGAGGGACATAAATTCTGCTTGCCAAACCCTTTGTCACCTCTCCCTCAAAAACGGATGGCTTCAAGGTCAGCCAGTTACCTTGTAATGTACCGCTTAACCTGATTTGTGGAGGCCAAGCTCTGAATCGCTAAAAATAAGACTTAAGGGAAGGAAAGCTTGCAAATTAAACCGTCTAGCTTATTTGCCATAAGCAGACAAATTTCGCTGCCCCCAAAGAGCTTAAAGCTTTCTGCTGGAAATCCTCCTTGCCCATAAAGAAAAGAACGACTTATTTTGATTTTCTGATTTTGATATTATGATATTTTGAGTTATGATATTTTTCATAATTCTAGGTTTTCTTCTCCACATTTACAAATCCGCACCAAAATATGTAACCAAAATAGAATATTAGGGTGGAGAGCGAAAGAAAATGTGAGAAAGAGATGATAGAAAGCAAATATAGATAGCATAACATAATTCTCATCAAACATAAGGAGAAATCCTAATTAGAGCAATTGGATTAACAAGATGTCACTGGAAACGCATGCTGGAAATAGAAAGAGAAACAAATGTTAGCAATATAAATGGAAAGATGGATCTTAATTTTCTTCTGGTAAGATGAAGATTGAAACAATGATATTAATTATCCAAATCAAAACCTTGGTTTGGAATTAACAGCCCTGTTCCTTCTCCATCAACAGGCGTGGGATATAGAATAGCAAGCAATAAGAAATAACAAAACAGAAAAACCTCAAAATGACAATTTTGGAAAATCTGGAAAGAATGACTGAACAATAAGTGAAGACAGGTCTCAGAGAATAAGGTCGGGGGGAAGGTGGGAAGCACTGGAATTTAGGCACTATGTAGTAGTAAAACTACAAGGGGTATTATTTTCATTGTTACCTTTAAAGCCTTACATAGTATTGGACCGGGTTACCTTCAAGACCACCTCCTGCCATCATTTGCCTCCCAGTGCCCCGTGAAGTTGCACAGGGTGGGCCTCCGGATACCATCGGCCAGGCAATGTTGCCTAGCAATTCCACGGAGGGGGGGCTTCTCCGCAGCGGCCCTGGCCCTCTGGAACGATCTACCATCGGAGCTCCGGACTATCCTAGACCTGAGAACCTTCTGCAAAGCATTCAAGACCTGGCTGTTCCGGTGAGCCGGATTAGATTAACCAACCAGAAATTTACAATTTTAGGGGGATTTTAAATGTTTGTATGATATGTGTACAAATTTTTTTATTATTATTATTATTATTATTATTATTATTATTATTATTATTATTATTTCCCCTTATTTCCTCTTGACTGGGGATATGAGGCGGGGAATAAATCCAAATAAATAAATAAATAAATAAATATTATTATTATTATTTTAAAATCCACTTTTTCTCTGAGGACAGTTGACAGAAGGTGATAGAAGATGTACCCATACAAAAGAAGCCCAGGGTAGTCTCTAGATTCCAGATCTAACATAGTCTTCAAAGGTTCTGTATCTGGTTCATAAACAGCTTTGGATAACCCCAATATTTGTTACCCCCTCTCTCTTCCAAGCTCCTACCCACCCAGTAGTTTGAGCTAAACATGAACATACTGCAAATGGAAGCTCCTTTCCGGAAGACCACAGCTCCTAGTGTATGTTCAAGCAACCCCACAGTCTGCAACACTTTCCACCGCAGGTGTGCAGTTCTGGAAAACAGGTCACTTCTGAGTAGAGAACAATTAAGATCCCCTAGCCAAACACTATTACTTTCCCTCTACCTTCCCCAAAGATTTCCTTTTTTAGTTTTAAAATTATGTATGAATAGAAAGAGTACATGGAGGTGACTGTATGATGAACTAACTGCTTGTTTCCCTGCTTTGGTCTGTGGCCTTATCAACTCCTACTAGGAAATTTTATACTCCCTCTAGATCAGGGCTGTCAAACTCCTGGCCCGCGAGCCAGATGTCTTATGTGCTGGCTACGCCCATGCCCGGTTTAGCAAAGGGGGGGAAAGTCCCAATACGTCACGTGATGCAGCCGTGATGACATGAGTTTGACACCCCTGCTCTAGATGTTTCCTCAACAGTAGTTCAAGATAAAGAGCTTACCCTCTTGTTCCCTAACTGTTGCATAAAGATGCTTCACTAATCAATTTTTATTTTTAATTTATTTCTTTATTAAATGTATATGCCAACCATCTCACTATCAAGGGACAATTTTTAGGGACATGGCTTCATGACACCATCTTTGTCTCTTCCCCAGGCCATTGAACAGGCAGCTTAAATCTACCCTGCAGAATCCAGTTTAAAAAGTAACGTTTGTCTTTCTCTAACACACAATTGATTGTGTATATGATCTAGAGCAGGGGTCTCCAACCTTGGCAACTTTAAGACTTGTGGACTTCAACTACCAGAAATTCCCTTGAATTTTTGGAGACCCCTGATCTAGAGCATTTCACTGATGATATGATTCATATCTTGGTCCGAGTAGAATCCTTCCAGCTCCCATTGGCCATTTTAGAATAGAATAGAGCTGGAAGGGGCTTTCAAGGTCTTCTCGTCCAGGTCCCTGCTCACATAGTAGATCCCATTTCAGACAAGTGGCTGTCCAGTCTCCTCTTAAAAACCTACAGTGCTTTTGTCAGTGAGAGTCATTCTTTCAAACCAACCCCTGGATGATGAAGAGTCACTATCCCACTTCTCTGGGATGCCAAGACTCAGGGGAGTAGTAAGAGAAGTATGGAGCAATGGGGTTTTTTTTAAATCAATTTGTCTTCATTTGCACATATGAGTTTTCTGTAGCTGCCCTCTCCACAGGAACAGCTCTCCATTTGAGACTAAGTCAGCATCAGCCCTGCTGACATTAGGAAAGCTGCCAAGGTCTGGCTTTTCCAGAAATCCTTTGAGGACCAATGGTATATTGTTTCTGCTAGGAGTGTTTTCTATCATGTGTAAGTGGCTGTTGTTATTGAGGTTGGGAGGGTGATCTTTTTTTGTTAAAATTGCTCTGTTTTATGTTTGTATCATTTGTAACCCCATTCAGAGCTTTTGCAAAACTGAGCAGGACATAAATTGCTGTAGTGTAATAAAAATAAAATTGAGTGGGCAAAGGGATGCTTCTCTCCCACACCCCTACCCAAACGACACATTTCTCTTGCCAAGCCTCTGGCAGCCTCTGGATCAGCTGAAGAAAAGCTGACCATGTCGTATTGATCTGCTCCCTCTCTACCTATCAGCCTTGTCCAAATCTGGTTTTGACAGATGTCTTAGCCAGTAAGTCTAGCCATATATCAGAACTTGCCTCTTCCCTAATTCCAGCCTATTCTACATTAAGAAGAGTGATCGGTGGGTGTTTCTCACCAGGTGTTTGGAGGGAGGGCTCCATCATTCACTTTCCCTAACATACCCATATTACCACTGTAAGGCAAACCAGCCAAGAAATTAAAAGATGCTTGCTCCTGGGAGGAAAGCTATGGCAAATCTAGACAGCATACTAAAAAGCAGAGACATCACCCTGCCAACAAAAGAGCCTATAGTCAG
Organism: Boaedon fuliginosus; assembly: GCA_027560395.1. Lineage (NCBI taxonomy): Eukaryota > Metazoa > Chordata > Lepidosauria > Squamata > Lamprophiidae > Boaedon > Boaedon fuliginosus. The sequence continues at coordinate 67,353 of JANHGC010003424.1, forward strand.
GGCTATGGTTTTCCCAGTTGCAATGTATGGCTGTGAAAGTTGGACCATAAGGAAGGCTGAGCGCCAAAGAATTAAGACTTTTGAACTATGACTCCTGCAAGTCTCTTGGACTGCAAGGCAATCAAACCGGTCAGTCCTATAGGAGATCAACCCTAACTGCTCTTTAAATAGTCAGATCCTGAAGATGAAACTTAAATACTTTGGCCACCAAATGAGAAGGAAGAATTCACTGGAGAAGAGCCTAATGCTGAGAAAGATTGAGGGAAAAGAAGAAAGGAATGACAAAGAATGAGGTCACTGGATGGAATCACTGAAGCAGTCAGTGCAAGCTTAAATGCACTCCAGGGGATGATAGAGGTCAGGAAGGCCTGGAGGAACATTGTCCATGGTGCCGCGATGGATCACAACCAACAACAAGGCAAAACAGCTACCTGGCCTTGTTACTAAGAGGCAACAAGGGCAGGGGTGGGTCTTCAAAAAATTTAGCAAGGGGTTCTCTGCCCCGTTTCTGGGTGGTCATGGCCATGGTGGGTGTGGCATAGTTGGCCTCCTGCACCACAGCAGGAGAGGTGATTTTGACCTCCACAGGCTCTGGAGGCTTTCCTCAAGCTTCTGGGAGAGCGAAAACAGCTTTCCCCGGCTCTGGTGGTCCTCCAGAGGCCGGAATCAGGGACATTTCCAGACTTCTGGTGCTTCCAGGAGGCCTGTTTTTCGCCCTCCCTGAGCTCTGTGCATCCCATGCACTTACCTAGCTTCCAAAATGGGCTGTGTGGAAACTCCTGGAAGGTGCGGGATGGGGTGGGAGGGGCCAGCCGGGGGGGAGTGAGAGTGGCGTTCTCCAAAGTGGGCAGAGTGAACCTTAGCAAGAGGTTCTCCCAATCCCTGCTAACCCCCAACAGACCAACTCTGAATGAGGCCAGTTTAGATTTCCATCAAGATAAGTATTGGAAGGAAACTTTTTTAACATGGCTGTGAAGAAGAGTGAAAGCCCAGGAAAAGTACAGGTAGTCCTCAACTTACAAGTGTTTTTTAGCAACCAAGTTACAAGAGCCCTGAAAAACTAACATGACCCTTTTTCACACCTACAACCATTACAGCATTCCCATGGTCATGTGATCAAAATTTAGGTCCTTGGCAACTGATTTATATTTATGATGGTTGTGGAGACTCAGGACCATGTGATCCCCTTTGGCGCCCTTCTGAAAAGCAAAGTCAATGGGGAAGCAAGATTCACTTCACAGCCGTGTTACTAACTTAACCACTGCAGTGATTCACTTAAGCACTGTGGCAATAAAGGTTGTAAACTGGAACAAAACTCACTGAACAAATGTGGCACTAAGCAATAGAAATTTTGGGCTCAGTTGTGGTGGTAAGTGAGGACTACCTGTATCAATTCCACAGGAAGCTCGCAGTCAGATGAAATACCTTCGGGGTTACACTGTCTTTCTTTCAAGGAGTTTACTAATGCCTGGTCTAAAACTCTTAATAATTTGATTTGATTAATGAAATGATTTTATGTGAATTTGGCAGTGTGTCGGCTCTGTTTTTACATCGCCATTGTGTAATGCTTTCAATGCTGTTTTCTCAAACAACATCAAACCCCTAAAGAAAAGAGAAAACATAAATCTATCTCCAAATAGAAATTTATCTCCTAGAACAGCTCTCAGTAATGCCAGATCTTCAGAATCAGCTTTTTAAGCACAAAATTTCTGCTTGAGCATTTAGAAACAGCTTATTCCTTTTCTAATATTTCTCTCTCAGCTGACCATGTTGGTACATAGTCACCTTAATGTACAGTATCCTCCAGATTAACATATTGGCCTGTACTGTTTGCCTAACTTTCATTTGCTAAGGATTCCACCCTATGTTGGGCACCTAGCGTACCATAAGCCATAAACCAGAGTTTACAAATCACAGTGCTTCAATTCACACAACATGTTAACGCAAACCAAACAAACCAGACTGAAATGTACTCCAATGTGTGAACTCCACAAATGTATCTTTGGAACTCAGGATGGGATGTTCTCTCTGCTCTACTGAGGTTACTTCACTAGCCATATGGGGAGCTATTTAGAGAGTGACACATCCCACACATGCTTAACAAACAAAAGGCTGATATAGCCCAGCCGTATAAGTTATACAGTCAACAAATACTTCATGGAGATGCTTCAGTCATTAAACGTAGCTGTGCATGGAACTAGAAAATCACTGGCATTGATTTGCTAAAAATTTGACAAAACTTCCTCAAACATACGGAAATAAAAATAAAAATATTGGTTATTTGAGAAGGAAGGCTCTGAAAAAGGAGCCGAGCAAGGAATGAAATTCACTTTTTCTTTTTGATGTGGAGGTACATTTCTTTATTTTATTTAACTTTTAAAAATTTCATGACCAATCCTGTGGCTCTGTTGGTCCATATAGCTAATTTGTATGTAATTAAAATCTATTAAATATACAGCTGAAGTGCAATACATGACAGGAATGCAAAATCTTGAATATGGTCAATTGTGAGTATGTGTCATTAATATGCCCCCCCCCTTGGATTATTGTGAGTGTGATTGTTGATGATTTCTTTTTTACATTGTACCATTGTGTTTTTTATTTGCTGTAAGCCACCTCGAGTTCCCCTTGATCAGGGAAATGAGGCGGGGTATAAATCTAAATAAATAAATAAATAAATAAATAAATAAAT
>JANHGC010003424.1:70144-83506 GCA_027560395.1 Boaedon fuliginosus
AACGTTGCTTTGATATTCTCAAGCCTACACGGGAAAAGACCCGATCACAACAAGACTTACATATATATATATATATAAAACAATTAGAAAAAGTAAATGGCATGTAAATGAAATTAATGGTGAGGGTACCAAATATGATAAAAGTAATAATTTGATAATATGTTAAATGAAATTGTTAATATTAAGAAGAGATTGAAATGGAAACTATGAAGTAATGTGATAATGTGATAAACAATGAGAATATTTTTGAATGAATTGTAATAATGGGACGTAGATACCCTGAAACACCTCTGTTCAAAGATGAGATATGTTTGTAAAAGAAAAATAATAAAAAACTTTATTATTAAAAAAAAGAAGCCATCTTGCATACCTCTGTTTTGCCTTTATTACACAAGTGTGTCTTTGTTTGCTTGCTTGAAACACGGTATGAATGACTTGTCTTTCCATATCCACTGCATCAGAAATTAACATATATATCATGATGGAAGCATTTGCCGATGACAGCCTCCATGTGATGCACATGGTGCATTTGTGATTTAAGCAAAAATCCAATAATTCACTAACAAGCTATTTCAATTAAATATGGCTTGGGCAGCAGTAGAAAGATTACAGCAATGGTACAGAGAAAAGAGAAGGAAAAAAGTGTGTGTGTGTGCGTGCATAAAGAATGAGAGTGAGCATCTTGTAATCTGCCTGCTTCATTTAGCTTATTTTTAAAGAAATAAAGTCAAATATAAAGATTTTCCCTCTACAGATGTACTGCAATCTTTAATTTTGTATTGAATGATGACAGGGGAAAAAAGGCACAGCAATCCAAACACCTATTCTGGGAGCACTCAGATCTTGTTGATTTTGGGAGAACCTGTGCCTGTGGAACCCATATGAGTAGAGTGGAAATGATGGCATGGAGATGTTCCTTCTTCTCCCTTTGCAAGGTCCTTTTTCCTTCAGATCTTTGATCAAACATCACAGTTGTAGTCTAAACCAGGGGTGTCAAACTTTGTCAACCTTAAGACTTGTGGACTTTAACTCCCAGATTTCACCAACCAGCCATGCTCCCATATAAGTCTTAAAGGTGACAGTGTTGGACATCATTGGGATTTTGCTGTCCATGGTAGTATCTTTATTTGGCCACTAGATGGAGATTGGGTAATCTCCATACCTGTAAAGGTGAGGGGGGCTTCTGCCAGGTATAAAAGTCCCTGCATATCTGGGGGCCATGTTTTTTGTATCATGCTTTAGAGGTAGGAGGTCATGCAGTAGGAGGTAAAATGCATGCCCTCCATTTTACCACATGGGCTGACATTTAGCCAATTACTTGCTTGTAACTTTTACTGCTTTCAATAAACACTTCTTTTTTTACTTTGGAAGCATCTGGCTCAGCATCTGCTTTTGGATTAAGGGGGCATCTCCTAGAACTGTCAATCCTAAAAAATAATTCTAACAGATATCCCTGGTCTAAACTCTCTTTGGCTTTCAAGATAGCATAGAGGGCTAGGAGACTTGGTTCCTTTAGGTCTAATGTCATTCTCAGTCTGCCCCTTGGCCAAACTTGTCATGTTCCTTCATTGGCTTTAGTTGTGTTGATTGTTCTGGCATCAGAAACAGTTGGGTTAAAGGCATAGGAAGGAGTTCTGTAGTCAAATCCCTCCCTGAAGGTTACGGACCTTCTCCCTGATCTCAGAAAAAGATTATCTATGAATCTTAGAAGACCACGATAGAGCTTGTTGGTATCAGTCAGAATTTTACAGAAAAGTAGCTTGACTCAAAACCATCTTCTCCTTCTCCTTCTCCTTCTCCTTCTCCTTCTCCTTCTCCTTCTCCTTCTCCTTCTCCTTCTCCTTCTCCTTCTTATCCTTATCCTTCTTGCTGAAAAAGATCAGAAATCTTTACAGACGGATGCAAATCAAATAGCCTTGAAATTCTCCTATTTTAGAACTACAGCCTTCCACAAACAGTTCAGAAAAAAAGTGTTGTGGTATAGCAAATGCTATTTTTTAAAAAACCTTATAAATCAACTTCCCCCCAGTATTAGATAACTTGTCTGAAAAAAGCTCGCATTGAACTGTCATGTAAAATGCATGTGTTAAGAATTCCATTCAAGTTGAATCACCCCAAGCTTCATGCTGCATTTGTAAAATCCACAAAGAAGATATGAGACCCTTATTGCCCCCAGGCCTGTTATTTCATCCCCTGGATGCACATAAGCATATCAACCTTTCATAGGATTCATCAGCAAATATCCTCCGGAGCACTTAGATAAGAGAATGCACCTTCTGCTGCCAGCTTTCAGCAGCACCACATTTGTTACGGTGGTGTCACAAAATCTCCCACTAGGTAGGATACCTTGAAACACTACTCAGGTTTCCTTTTGCTGTGGTTGTTAGGAACTTTGCCAAGTGGCACAGGGCGTTATTTACCTTAATAAAGAAATGCTGCACGTAATTTGTTTCAGCCTGGGCAGAAATTAGCTGCAAAAGAAGTTCTGAAGCCTGCTCACTCATTACCAGCAGGCTCTCCATCTGTTTAATTGAAAGAGCAAATATTTGGAAACCTGAAAATCCTACATCCATGATTTAAAATTAGGTCTCCTTGTTGCAAGATCTGGAAAGTGACTGCGGATAATTGTTAGGTTGTATTCCATGCACTTCTAATTATAGGACATTATGGTCATATTCACTCATGTGCCATGGTGATGAACTAAACACGAGAGCGGAGAGAAATGATCCAAATAAAACGTCTCTTTTGAGGAGACGCACTGGGTGGCTCTTTGTTTGAAGATCAGAATGGAACAAAGGAGGGCAATGCATCTCCCCAGATTTCTACCCAGACGTATTGCCTGCTACATTAGAAACAATGAGCTCAGCAGCCCGTGGAGATGCCACTTTCTCTCCTTGTTGAAAACAGATGCTGTTGCTTCATATTGTGTGGGTGAATCTTTCTAAAGTACATTCTTTCTATGGGCTCCAGCTCTCATTTGCATGCATGTGTGCATCACCATTCATTTTGTAAAATCAGAGAACGGGACTGATGGATTCAAAGGAACACTTCTTTGAAATTGGTTGACTATGTTTAGCCTGATTGACTACATACTTGTATTTACTGTACATCTTTGCACATTTTTCTCCCAGTATCCATATGCAATTCCTTGAATTTGGAGAGGGGATGATATGGGCAAATGTTTGACCTAGTGCAAGTCAAACCATTCTGAATTAACAATATCAGTTTGGGAATTACAGGTAGTCCTCAACTTACAGCCATCTCTTTAGTGACCATCTGATGTTATAACAGGACACTTATGAGCATTGCAGCATTCCCCATGGTCACATGGTCAAAATTTGGATGCTTGGCAACTGGCGCACATGTGTGACAGTTGTACTGTACCAGTTGCACTGTCATGCGATCACTGTTTGTAACCTTCCCACCAGGCTTCTGACAAGCAAAGTCAATAGGGGAAGTCAGATTCACTTAATGACCAAATGATTCACTTAACAACTGCAGTGATTTGCTTAACAACTATAACAATAAAGGTCATAAAATGGGGCAAAACTCACTTAACATCTGTTTTGCTTAGCAACAAAAAAATTGGGCTCAACTGTAGTCATAAATCGAGGACAACCTATAATACTCTTCCGTCACCTTTGCATATTCCATTGCTTTTTTCTGCTTGCAGGATCTCCTCATTCTACTCCAGTCCAGGAGTTTTTCATTAGCGTATGAATCAATTCCAAAGGCACTTTTTCAAGAAGCAACTGGACTTTCTGTTTTCTTTCTTTGAAGACGTTTCGCATCTCATCCAAGAAGTTTCTTCAGCTTTGACTGGGTGGGGCATGGAAGGATTTATACTCCTTGCAGACTCCTTGCAGAAGAATGTAATATTTTAGCAGGTAATACTGTGATAAAAATTTATGAATAGTAGTCTTGAAATGTTCACAAATAATCACTAGATGGACTGTAAAAGGAAATAATAGAAAAAGAACTAGTTATTCTTGATAAGTTTGAAATCAAACTGAATGTGAATATAAATATGGCAAGCATTCAGAAAGATAAAAGTATCCTTACAAACAGGATGATGTTTCATAGCCAAAAGAAGAAAAGAAATATGGATTTTTTTAATTGTATGTATAAAAAAGATCTGTAAAAATATTGAGGACCTTTTGTAGAAAGAATGAACTTTTTACTTTCTATTAAGGAGAAGTTACAGTACTTCTTTTTCTTTCATTTTTAATCTCCCTTTTTTTCATCTGTTTTGTAATTTGTGTAGTTTCTATTAATAATAGCAATAGCATTTAGACTTATATACCCCTTCACAGTGCTTTATCGCCCTTTCTAAGTGGTTTACAGAGTCAGCATATATTGCCCCCAACAATCTGGCTACTCATTTTACCCACCTCGGAAAAATAGAAGGCTGAGTCAACCTTGAGCCTGGTGAGATTCGATCTGCCAAATTGCAGGCAACTGGCAGTCAGCATAAGAAGTCTGCAGTACGGCATTCTAACCACTGCACCACCACAGCTCTTCTTATTCTCCTTATTTATAATCTTTAATAAAATTATTCAATTGATTATATTCCTTCTTATAGTGCACAATCTGGGGTGTTTCCCTGAAGCTCTTTAACGATGATAAAGTGGGAGATATAGTCAAAAAGGCCTTTCTTAGTTTCATCAGATATGCCAGTTGTGCTCTTTCCTAGATTGGAGGGATTTTATCTTCAGATCTTAGTCACCCCACAGCTTAACAATGGCAACATGCTCCACATGGAGTTATCTCAACCAGTTCAGAATGGAGTGGTATGTTCAGTAATGAGCAAGCTTTGGTATGACCATGTGACACCCTTGCTTCATAAGCTGTTCTGCTTTCTAGTTTGTTTCTGGTTTATTTGAATTAAGTGCTGGTATGATCTATAAAGCCCTGTTTATTTCTTTTCAATTCTGAGATGCTAGAATCTATTTATATGAAACAGAAGTGCGGGTTTGTGGATTTGTGTGTATGTCCTCAATAGGCTCTTTCATGCCAGCACCAATCTGGCCCAAACTTGGCATACACATCCTTACCCTCTGGCGACAACCACTGTGGGGGTCATGAATGGATTTTTGGGTTCTTTCCCTCAAAAATTTGGTGCCAAAGTGGACCTCCCCCCCCCCCAACATTTAACTACCAAGCTCTACTGAGGCCGGAAGCTCTCCAGCAAATAGAGGCAAGGCATGCAAATTGGGCAAAGAATGCAGAGAGCTCCAGCCAAAAGAAGCTCTCCAGCCAATTTCTAGGGATGCAAATCAGGCAAAGAACTCTGGGAATTGTAGGCCGTAGCAGGCAGGGAGGGGCCAAGGAAGAAAGTAAGGGTGGAAGGGAGATAGAGGGAAAGATAAGGGAGGAAGAAGAGAGGGAGGGAGGGAAGGAGGAAGAAAATAAGATGGAAGTCCCATAAAAAAATTACCTGGGCAATGCTGGGTCACAAGCTAGTTAATGAATGAATGAATGAATGAATGAATGAATGAATGAATGAATGAATGAATGAATGAAGACTACCATGATTCCCCATTCTGTATCTGATAGTATCACACACCAAAAATAAAGGAATCTAAGGGAAATAAAAATCCTATAATTAAACATACAGGCAGACAACATCATGACAGCTGCTGTCAATTTTCTCCTGTAACTCACAAAATGTAGAAATTTCTCGTTATATTACATTACATACTCTTTATATTACATACTCTTTTATTTTCTCAAAGTTTCGATGTTTCAGAATGTTTAGTGAAGGTAAGCTGTTCTTTTCTTCACACTCCCAAAAAGTGATAGAAACAATAATTAATACAGTCAATTGGAAGGCATGTACTGTATATTAAAGCAGCAATGCATAACAAAAGTACTTACTCTCAGTGTCAAATTTCTGAAAGCTTGCTTCCTTAGACTTCAGAACAGGCCATTTCTGTATCTCATCGATAAACCCTCCTACAGTGATCTTCATAATATGTGTCAGTGAAAAAGAAATACCTCCTATTATGAACTCTTCAATAATGAAAATAGAATATTTTGTAGTTTTTTTTTAACAGGTAGCACAAAAGACAAAAAAGCAGGTTAATTTTGTGATGTTTACAATGTGGCAGATAAGTGTTATGATCTTTACAGGCTTTAATGCGGAACTCAAAATGCCTGATACTGCTTCCGGGTTTGTTTGTTTTTTAGCAAAAAGTGATAGAAATAGTGGGAATAGTAGATTTTGCCCTCATAGGACATTTACTCTGCCAAGTTTCAACTGAATACCTCAAGGGGTTTTATTGTAATAAAATATTGAAACACCCCAAAATGTGTTATTTTGAATGCAGAAATAGCAGGAACAAGAAAAGGACAACCCATCAACTTCAGATTTCTAGCCAATATCTTACAGAGAAACTGGGTGATCTGATGCAGAGGGTGTCTTCCTCAAATTTAAAATGAAACAGACTTTCAAAATCTAATTTATTTTTTAAATCTCCTATCTTTCAACTTACCAGACTAGCAGCAAAGTGAAGTCTGTTGACTTGCCCTGTGGGATAGTATAAGTTTACTGCCTCTGATTGCAGATTTCTGATTCTTATTGCAAATTTTTGAGGTCCCAAAAAAGATGCATAACTGGTTGACAAATTTGGTGTTTTGTGGAAAGGACTCCCTCTTTATTGGTAGGACATAGTGGTGTCAGTGTTATGGTTTACTTGCAGTGTACTGCTAGATAGCAGAAGCAGGATGTCCACTGAGACATAATGCCCCAGAGGTAAGTAAGCCAAGAGAAAGAGGCTAGTACAGAGAAAATGGCATTTATAGTCTTGCAACTCTAATTCCTAAAAGCAGTACAGTAGACATTTGAGAAAAAGCATGGAAGGTATTAACACAGACAGCACCCATCCATTCATTCTCAAAAGACTTAAACCTGTCCCAATTGCATTAATTAAAAGTCGCATCAGAGCGATAAGAGCTAAACTGAGCTCCTGGTTGCATTGGGAGGAGTAGCATAGAAACAAATCTGCAATACCAGGGTGATTTCAATGAAACACTTGAAACAATTTACAAATCTTATTGCACATTATGTCAGCAGGGTAATGCTATGGAGTCAGGAGATAATGCACCAGAAAGGTAAGACTCTCCTTAATGGCTGCAATATTAGCTGATGAATGAGAGATATAACAGAATGGTACCTATTATACTGATATACTTACACTGCTCCCAAAAACAATATTGTTCACTAAAGAGTCACAGATATATGCCTGTAGCCTGTATTTTTCACCTTGATTACTTTTTTTCCTCTCCAGCTAAATATAGTTCAGTATTGGATATCCAACACCAGATATAGCTCAGTAAAAATGTGAAGCTTAACATTTTAGTATGCATATTTTCCTATCCTCATCCTTCTAAAGCAGATACCATTGGAAGATTGTCCGGAGCTTATTTTGCAAGGAGAAGTGAGTTTTGGGAAGTAGACCACAACCTACTTCTTGGTAAGCCAGAAAAAAGTGGGATAGCATCACCTCCAGATGGATCTGCAATTGGCTGACAAACCATACTCAACGAGTAGTCCTTAATGGGTCTAAGGAGGGAAGTAAGCAGTGGAGTGCCAAGGTTTTGTCTTAGGCCCAGTACTCTTCAATATCTTCATAAACGACTTAAATGAGGGAATAGAAAGGGAACTTACCAAATTTGCAGATGATACTAAGCTGGCAGGAATAGCTAACACCCTAGAAGATAGGCTCAAAATCCAAATGGATCTTGACAGACTTGAATACTGGGTCCTATTAGCAAAATGCAATTCAATGTACAGAATAGTAAAGACTTACACTTAGGCAAGAAAAACCAAAAGTACACATATAGACTGGGTGAAACCAGGCTTAATAGCAGTAACTGTGAGAGGGATCTTGGAGTCTTAATGGACACCTAATTAAATATGAGCCAATAGTGTGCGGCGGCAGCTTAAAATGCCAATGAAATCCTAAATTGCATTAACAGAGGGATACAATCAAGATCAATGGAGGTACTAATACCACTCTATAGAGCCTTAGTAAGACCACATCTAGAGTACTGCATCCAGTTTTGGTCACCACTCTATAAAAAAGATGTTGAGACTCTAGAAAAAGTGCAAAGAGCAACCAGGATGATTAGGGGACTGGAGACTAAGACATATAAAGAATGGTTACAGGAACTGGGCATGGCTAGTCTAGTGAAGAGAAGGACCAGGGGAGACATGATAACATTGTTCCAATATTTGATGGGCTGCCACAGAGGAGAAGGGGTCAAGCTATTTTCCAAAGCACCTGAAGGCCAGACAATGAATAATGGATGGAAACTGATCAAGGAGAGATTTAACTTGGAAATAAGGAGAAACTTTCTGACAGTGAGAACAATCAATGAATGGAACAGCTTGCCTTCAGAAATTGTGGGAGCTTCATCACTGGAAGCTTGCAGGAAGAGACTGGACTGCCATCTGTCAGAAATGGTGTACGGTCTCCTGCTTGGGTGGGGGGTTGGAATAGATAATTTACAAGGTCGCTTCCAACTCTGTTAATCTGTTAAATACATGCTGATTGCCAAGTGCTCAAATCACATGTCTGTGGGGATGCTGTGACAGTCATATGTGCAAGGATTGGTCACTTTTTCCAATGCTGTTGTAACTTCAAATGGTCATTAAGCAAATGTTTGTAGGTTAAGGACCTACCTGTAATGGATATTTGACCTAACAAACAAGCTCAGCTAAATCTCAAATATCCTTGCAGAATATCTCAGTCATCTTGCTATAATTTGCCCAGCTAATGTCCAGGTCAGAGGAAACTTGAGAGATTTGATCTTCTAGATCTACTGAAATCTCTTCATTGTAGCCCATCATTCCCCAAAAGGATCTGTGTCGTGTTAAAAATGGCCACTGGCCAGGAGTATGTGATAATATTGGTGTTTTACCACATTTATAATCATGGTCTATATTCAAACCTATATTTGACTTATTTTTTAACATTTGTGTGGTGCTCCAAATGTTTTCTGTTGCTTTTTCTCCTGGAGTTCCTCAGTCATTCTGTCAGTATGATGGGTTTACCATTTGTATTAAGTCATAACATGACTTATTTTTTCTTGGTGTGCCATGCTTTGCAAATATTCAGCTATTATAATTCAGTTATTGTGACACTGTGTAATGCAAACTCAGGCAATCATTGTTTTTTCAATTAATTATAATTAAGCTAATCATCAGATAGATTGGTCTTAGTCAAGGTACTTTTCTTCCATGAGTAAAGGCAGCCCAGGGATTAAGGTGCTTTATTCAATGTTAATAGATGTCTGATTTTATAGACATGCGATTATATACAGCTTTCAAATAATTTAAATTTTGGCCCCTAATAGCCTTCAATCCCCTATAATACCCCTATGTCCCAGGTGCATCTTTGCACCTTGAGTGAAAAAAGTTGAAAATCATAGCATTTATATTTTTTAGTCTTAGAGTAGTTCATTTGCTTTAGAACTAGGACTGGTCCCTGATCCCCCTAAAAATGTTCTTCATCCCATTGAAGTCTGTTCAAAAAAATTATCTCTCAATATTCTTCAGAATCCTGGCTTAGAGGACAACCAACAAGATTTTGATTTTGGCTTCTGGTTTGACTTCTAGTGACTCTGGGAGCGAAACACGTGAGCTCTGCGGTTTCACCCCAGGCCTGCCAGTCCAAGGTGCCTTACAGGGACCAAAGTTTCCACAGAGGGGAGGTCAAGCAAAGGAGCGTGGTGAGGAGAGTCAAGGGGATATGCACATCCCACTTACCATGAACTCCAGCTGAGGACTGACCAGGACGGCGCCTAAATGGCAGCCAATTAACTGGGACCATCCCAGTAAAAGAAAGAGCTGGAGGGAGAAGACGGAATCCAGGGGAAGCTAATCTGGGTGAGGCAAGACCTTAACATACTGGAAACCCCAAGATAAGATTAAAAAAAATACAAGTTGCAAAGTGTAAATTGGCGGTGAAATTAAAGAGAGGCAACCCACTTTAAACAAGAAAGATTCTGTTCCTGTTACACCCCCCTTGGTTTGGAGGTGATTTTAGTGAACTCCGTCTAAAAATTCTTAAAAATATAAGAGGAAAAAGACTTTGCATTTAAAATGGAGCCCGATAATACAATTTTGCCGCTATGAGGGAGCACTGTTCCTCAATTTATTTATTTGTTTATTTGTTTATTTGTTTGATTTATATCCCGCCTCTCTTCCCCTAATGGGGAACTCAATGATTGGAAATGAGGACAAAATGCAAAAGATGGGTGCTGAATTTAAAGAAGTTATGACCAAAATGCTGGGAAAGATTGAGAAAATAGAGACAATTGAACAAACGGAACAACTGATAATGCACAAAAAGGAGGAGAAAGAGATGGGAGGAGAGTGGAGCACAGAGACCGGTGTGGAGGAAATAATGGCAGGGAAGCTACAGAGAGAGAAGGGAGACATACACACTTATCTTCTTCGCAATAAAAATGACTGTGAAAATATTGAAACCAAGAAACAACAAGAGAAGAGACAAAAAGATTGCCAGGATGGTTTAAAGGGGAGCAACGGCAAACGAGTAAAGAAATTAATGAAGAGGGTGGACAAAGATGATAAAGGAAATAGAAATGATGGGAGCTGGAGCTGGAGAGAAATGGAGAAGCAAGGGGGGACAAAAAGAGGAACTGACTTTCCAAGGAAAAAAGGGAGAGACGAAGGGTAAAGGAAATCGGGATAAATTTGTAATATGTACCAATTTGTTCATGATATATATCAGGTGTTTTATAAATTTGAATATTTTTAAAGACTGTAATTGTGGGAGGTAATTTTAATGAAATGCGTTAAAGATATTAAAGATACTTTAAGATATGGAGAAGGACATTACTGATTTAAGATTTTTAAAATTTAATGAATTTAATGAGAATTAGAAATAGAAAAATAGATTAATTAATAATAGATGTAATGAAAGGAATTTAAGGATATGGTACATACATGTTGATTGAAGATCTAAACCGGGGGAAATTAGAAGATGAAGATTTGTTTTAACATGTGAGAGGTGACTATGATGATTTTATTCTTTTCCTTATATTATGTAACCTTTTCCTTTTCTTTTCTGATGGAATGTAATAATACTATGTAAGGAAACTGAATGAAATAAGTATGGAACTAGAATTGTAACTCAGAAGGCACTACTTAGACACTTGATATGTTGTTTTTAATTTGGAAAAAATAAAAAATTGTTTTAAAAAAATATTTTGATTTTGATTTTCTCTTTCGCTGAAAATTTAGTAGTAGCATCCTCTGATAACCCATTTAGAGTCTAGTGTAGAGGTTCTATTACTTCACAAGTACTTCACAGTCTCCAAAGAATATTATTTATTATATTTATTTATTTTATTAGATTTATACCCCGCCTCTTTTTCCCGGTCAATAAAGATTACATCAACAGAGGCTTTTGTTTCTTGGTCTGTTTCTTGTTTAGAAGGACAAGGGGCTACTGAGACCAAGGAAGAAGACAAGCTAGGACAAGGAGCTCCAGATAAGGTTCCATTATTAGCAGATGTGTCAACCATGATGCCACCCATAAAGCAGGCGTTCAGGTTGACCCATTTCCCTTTTCTTGGAGGATAAATTAATGCTCCAATTTCAGTAGTTGGCCAAATTTGACTGGGCTGGGAAATTAAACAGGATTCAATTTTGTTGGAATTTAGTCAGGGGATCTCAAAAAAATGCTGAGTTGGAATTTAACTTAATAAAAAAAACCTAAAATGCCAGAGTTGGAATTTTTTAAAAAAAGGCAGAGGATCAGCAACTGCAACTAAGCATCCAAAAGTTGATAGCAGCACTTTTAAATCTCTTTCAGGATTCGAACTCCTCCACTGTCCAGTGGGAAGGTTTTCCATTTCCAATGAAAATACTGAAGCAGCTTGGACTGGATTCATCCTGCTCCTAGAGCGACTCATATAGTGCTTATATGGCTCTGTTCCTTGCAAGGGCTATTAGGATTAAGTTAAACATGTCACCAATGTTTAATTGCTTTTTTTGCTTATTTTTTTTTTTTCTGAAAAGGTCAAACCATTTGGTAAAGGCCACAAAAATTTATTCTGGGGTGATTGCATCTTCTGCAGAGTTATTTATCCTGCCTGCCTACTTACCCTTCTCTCTCTGGGTTTGTTTGCTAGAATAGTTGACTGTTTAAAGGAGATCTGGGGGAAAAAAATGTATGTCAATGTGGACTGGTTTCTGAGCATCCAAAATAGAATCATGTGACATCAAAACTTCAGACCTAGATCATAAGTAGCTTTTTCATGGTGCATCGTAGCTTCAAGAAGGTCATTAAACAATCGGTCATAAGGCAAGGGTGAATTGTATATGGATTGTTCCATGGAATAAATGCTCACTTTTGAAACATCTTAGTGTCTGTGGAGGTTCTCAGTCATCCAAGTCATGGTTGTCAAAAAGGGCCTTCTTCAAGAGGCAACTGGACTTTGTCTTTCCTTGACGATGTTTTGCTTCTGAAGAACAGAAGAAGCTTCTCGGAGGAAAATGTTTTCAAGGAAAAAAACAGAGCCCAGT
Organism: Boaedon fuliginosus; assembly: GCA_027560395.1. Classification (NCBI taxonomy): domain Eukaryota; kingdom Metazoa; phylum Chordata; class Lepidosauria; order Squamata; family Lamprophiidae; genus Boaedon; species Boaedon fuliginosus. The sequence goes on from JANHGC010003424.1 coordinate 82,704, forward strand.
GGCTTCTGGAAAAAGCACCTTTGGGACCAACGTCCTGGTTGAAAATATCTGCCCAACAGAAGTGTTGGACTTCGATTTTTATTATCTCCAGCAAAGAATGTAGGTTCTGTTTTTGTGAGGAGAAAACCTAAGTGAAGAGAAAGTCTCTTGACATATGTGAATTGGTTTTCCCCCCCCCTCCCCTTGCTGGTATTTTGTTTAAAGATCTCTAGGCCATTCTTCTGTCTACTGAATAATGGATTTTATTTGTTTTAGCTTTGTCTCAATTAATGATGTTCATTCTAGGATGCCCTTTGTGTCTTATTGGGAGTCTGATGACCCATCCAGGCTAGCTGGGTCCTGGCTCTGGAGATCTCTGGCTTTGACATTCCAGCTTAATTAGCTAGGGCAATATCACAGTTCGTGTGTGGGGGGAAAGGGGAGAACGAAGAGGGTAAACACACAGCCCAACTATTGGAATATAACGTTTTAATGCTTGCCTTCTGAGTAGGGCACACACTTATCTCTCATGCTTAAATATTGTGTTTCTCGATCAACCAAATTTTAGCCTGTCAGGAATGAGGAAAACTTGTGTTTTTTTAAAAAAATTCTTTCAGTGGAAACTCAAAAATGCAACTCTCATACATGACCAGGAAGTATCTGGTGATGTGAGGATGCTCCTCCACCATTTTTAAAGCTTAATTTTAACTTTACTCTGTTTTATTCCTTTTATTACTCGAGCCGCTTCGAGTTTCCCTTGACTGGGGAAGAGAGGCGGGGTATAAATCTAAATAAATAAATAAATAAATAAATAAATAAATAAA
>JANHGC010003424.1:98488-120247 GCA_027560395.1 Boaedon fuliginosus
TGTTTAGCTGACGGGACCCTTAATAGGCCAACTCTGTGGGATCTCACTGGGCGCTGGGAGGCATACGGTAGCAGAAGACGGTCTCGAAGGTACCCTGCTCCTAAGCCATGTAGGGCTTTATAGGTTATCACCAGCACCTTGAATTTCACCCGGAAGACCACTGGTAGCCAATGCAGCTCACGGAGGATCGGTGTTATATGGGTGCACCAGGGTACACCCTTGATCACTCGCGTGGCCGCATTCTGCGCCAGTTGAAGTCTCCGAGTGCTCTTCATTGGCTTAATTAGAGATTTTTAATGGCAATGTCTTCTTTCTTAATGTAATAGGATACAGGAGCAAAAATAGAGATGGAAATAGTATGTAAATATCGGTAAGGAAACAAAAGGATATGCATGCTAAAGGAGAAAGATGGTCATTTGGCAATTATAGTAGACTCTGTTCTAAAACTAGTAAAAACAAAAACATGGTTAAAGCATATTATCTTGGAAGAGAAAAAAATATTTTTCACCCCTATTTCATTTTCACAGAATCATCCAGCAGGTGTGGTAGCCTGCTGCTGGCCCAGAAATTCAGTGGCATTCTATAAGTTTGCAAAAGATATTGCAGGGGAAAAAACTGTTCACATGTGTAATCATGCAAATCTAAAGTTAGTAGGTATCATGTCATGGGTATTTTTTCCTCACACACACTATCACAGGGAAGGTTAACTTTTCACAAACATTTATTATAAGGCAAATAGATAAGATTTATTTCCAGAGACCCTCAAGCCCTCTGCCCATACACATATATACACATATATATATGCACACAAAGGATGCTCTGGACCAACGCACTTCTTTATGCAAAAAGTACACTTCCAAATGAAATGTTGGGGTTTGAACTGCTATAGCAAAAAGAAAAAGACTAGAGAAATCCCTCCCTTCCACCATTTTCCCCCTTCTACAGCCAGTCTGTACTTAAACAGTTATAAACAGCTGAGAAGTAGTCTGAGCCCAATATAATATACACAATGAATTGCTAATGCTCTTAAATTCTGCATAAATGCTTAGGATTATTATGATCTTGTCTCAAGGGAAGAGCAATTGAAAATTAAAATTTATAGAAAATATCTGGAGAGTATTTTGGCAAAAGAGAGCATCATGTTCAGATTCTCTTGCACATTACTGAATCTGTCTCTGATATTCAGAACAAAACACCTACTGTATCTTTCAGTATACTGTAAATCTATATCAGAGATGATCTCTGGTAGCTCATAGCAATCTATTACTCATAAAATTCTCAACAAAAGTCAAGTGATTTCTCAGGACAATAAAGCCTGATAGATGCATTCCAACTCTCCAATGACTGAAATTTGTTTTGCATGCCTTTCTTTCTGGGAGTTTGCATTGTCTTGTGGCCTTTTTAGTGAGAAATCAGTTAATTTTAATAGAAAATTTTCTAAAATTAAAAAAACCTACTTTGTCAGATGTAGGTCTTCATTTGTTATGAGCCACAGTGGCACAGTGGTTAGAGTGCAGTACTATAGGCTACTTTTACTGACTGCTGGCTGCCTGAATTGGATAGTTCAATTCTCACCAGGCTCAAGGTTGATTCAGCCTTCCATCCTTCCGAGGTAGGTAAAATGATGACCCAAATTGTTGCAGGGAGTATGCTGAATCTGTAAACCACTTAGACAGGGCTGTAAGCACTGTAAAGCGGTATATAAGTCTAAGTACTAGTGCTATTTAGGTAAATATGTATTTGTATAGGTGCTTCTACATATTAACATAGGCATACTTTTAAAAATACTATAAAGAATGGAATATAATAATGAGGAAACCCATGATACAATCAATGATAAACAAATGTAGGTTTTAAATGTTATTGCCATTTCTTCAAGCTTTTAAACTGTATTCTCCAATTCTTCTGATTCTTCCTTTAGCATTTGGAATGAAAATAGCAATCCTTAAATTATCTTCTATTTTTTAAAAAAACTGTTCTGTTGGATAAATATGAATGTTAAAGACACAAATATTGGAACTGACTGAGAGGCATTTAATTTCAAAGATCACTTCCGAGAAATATCTCATGAAGCAAGATCCGATGTTTAAAAATGCCTTCTTTCAAATGCTATTGAGGATACCCATGAGTTATTTCATAATTATCTTTTGAAAAGCAGGCTTTTGAGTGCAATGCAAAAAAAAAAAAAGGTGCCAGCTTCCAGCTGTCTACTGTTTTCACTTCCTCAGCATCTTTGGATGACTGTAGATGAGAAGAAACATTAATCAATCAGCAACGGGAACTTCTGGTGAACAATGGCACTGGCAGATAGAAGATAGCTCTATGACAGCCGAGATGGTGGCCTGATAAAAGAGGAGCCAGTGAATTGATCAGTATCTCAGATCTCCTCTCTGGATCAGGAGAGGCTAGGATTACCCATAGATTTGACCCATACAGAGTATCTCCATAAAGAAATTAATTAAAAATAGTGATCTCCAGCAGGTTTGAGAGCTCTGCAAGCCCAGGGAAAATCATCCTGACTAAGCTACAATTCAACACCTTCAGACATTAGATTCAGCTACTTTCTCCCTTAACTACTTCAGAACATTGGTATTAATGATTTTGTGGTTAAGAACCTTCTGAAGAGCAGGTTTTATCATTGGGACAGCTTCTTTCTATCCTGGATGAAGGAAGTTTCATGTAAGTTTAAAAATTAAAAAGAAAACTTCAACTTTTGGAAAACAGCAAAAAGAGGGCTAGAATGGTGATTTTGGAAGTTAAGGAGATGATGGACTTGAAAGAATATTTCCTGTGGAGTGTTTAAAATTTTATAAAAGAATACATAAAGATTTCAAAATTAACTGTAAGAAATCTTCCTGTGACAAAGTTTTGTTGATTGGAAAGTAAAATGTGATAAAAGGGGACTCTGAAGGTTGACTAGAGGTTACCAGAGATAACTAAGTATTATAATTAAAGCAGAAGAGACATATTAATACAATGAAGAAATACAATGTGGTTATGGAAGAAAGTAGGGCTTTTGGGAAACAATGTCTACTACTATAAAAATTAGATATAACAGAGAATATAGTAGGGATGCGGTGGCTCAGTGGCTAAGACACTGAGCTTGTCGATCAGAGAGGTCGGTGGTTCGGCGGTTCGAATCCCTGGTGCCATGTAACAGAGTGAGCTCCCATTACTTGTCCCAGCTTCTGCCAACCTAGCAGTTAAAAAGCATGTAAAAATGCAAGTAGACAAATAGGGACCACCTTTGGTGGGAAGGTAACAGCATTCCATGCACCTTCGGCATTTAGTCATCCCAACCACATGACCACGGAGACATCTTTGGACAGTGCTGGCTCTTTGGCTTTGAAACGGAGACGAGCACCATCCCCTAGGGAATTGACTAGCACGTATGTGTGAGAGAAACCTTTACCTTTATCTTTACCATGTTTGTGTGCAGTGCTGGTCTCTGTGATGGAATTATTTCATTACAAAATAAGAGATTAAAGGTGGTTAATGTTAAAATCAAACAGAGAAGGAACAGAAGTATGTCGCTCATTCTCTAGCATAATCTTTCCTCCCTGACTATGTCCCTGGGGAAGTAAGAACTTGTCTTGGGTTCTTGAGCTGGTTGGGTATTTTAAACAGATGTTTGTTCGTTTGTTTGTTTGATTGTTTGATTGATGTTTGTTTATCTGCTTATCTTGCCTGAAGCGTGTAGCCCAAGCATTTCTTCTTGGTCTTTTTCCCTTCTTGTTTTTTAATGTTTTGTTTTATGTTATTTTATTGAATTAGGAAATACAGTATATTGCAGGAAACTGTACTAAGCCTATAGTGCTCTGTTCAGCACAACAGAACATATCTTATCCCTGGAAAGCTCAAAGCTTCAGGAAAGAAAATGGATACCAAACATGAACATGTGCTGAATATCATCAGAAACCATGTACCTTTGAGGAATCTCCACATCTAAGAACCATAAACAACTTGTTAAGACACACAATTACTGAATAGCACTAGCAGCAAGTGCTTCCCTTGATGAAACAAAGAACACAAGGCAGCAATAAAAAAGAGCGCAAAGCAACTAGACCCAGAAGGTTATTTTAGAAGAAGTAGGGAGATGAAAAAGGGACATGCTTGTAACAGTTCAGTTCTCATATCAAGGATCACTGCTCAAGGCACTTCCCCAGCATTATAAATTGCTAACGGTTTACTCTGCATTCTGGAAGCAGCTCTCATTCATATTGTAGCAGGCTATACCCTGTTGATTTAAAAGCTAAACACAATGCTATTTGTTGCCAAATACTACTAAAAAATGGCATAATTTTTCTATAATAGCCTCAACCAAACATAATCCTTTCTCATTGACAAACTTTGATTTCCCACTTTTATGCGTAAATTGCTTCACCAGCCATAACCAAAACTACCATCAGCCACAGTGTGTTCTCAACATAGCTTATAGTTTTGTATTTATTTTTATCCTCTCCTATACTAGGTCAAGGTGTTTGTTTGTGTATATATCCCTAATTCTTAGACTCAACAGTGTGCCAATTATCATACAATAACCAAAATTCCACATGTTGATGAAACAATGCTTAGGATAATTCAGTACAGATTTCAGCCCTATATGAAAGGGAAATGCCAGAGTTTCAAGGTGGTTTTTGAGAAGGCTGAGGAAAGGTATTTTATTGTTCATGCGTTTTGGATAATTAAGAAAGCCAAAGAATAGCAAAAAGAAGTCCATATTGCCTATGTTGATTATAGAAAGGCCTTGTACTGTGTTGACCAAGTAAATTGTAGGATGTCCTTACAAAAATGGAAATGCTAAAACATCTCATTGTTTTCATAAAAAAACTAAAAGAGACTGCATCCAGATTGGGGTGAGATAAGGCTAGAGTCATTTCTTTAAGCCATATGCTGAATAAATATTAAGGGAGGCTAGAAGAAGAAGATAGGAGCATGATTTTAAGAGGGAAAGAAGAAGCAACAGTAACCTATGCTATGCTGATAGCACTAAACTGATAGTTGAAAATGCCAATGATCTGCAAGCTCTAGTAATGAAAGTCAAGAAACAGAGACAAAAAGTGAGACTAAGTTCAACTGGTTCCTTGATACTCCCATGTCACACCACTCTTGCGTGACTTGCATTCACTCCCAGTAGGCTTCCGGGTCCAATCCAAGGTGCTGGTCATCACCTTTAAACCCCTACATGGCATTGGACCGGGTTACCTTTGAGACCGCCTTCTGCCACCATTTGCCTCCCAGCGCCTCGTGAGGTCACATAGGGTAGGCCTCCTCTGGATACTATCTGCCAGGTAATGTTGCCTGGCAATTCCACAGAGGAGGACCTTTCCCACAGTGGCCCCCGCCCTCTGGAATGATCTACCTCCGGAGCTCCAGAGCATCCCGGACCTGCGAACCTTCCGAAAACATTCAAGATCTGGCTGTTCCGGCGAGCCGGATTAGATTAACCCACAAAAATTGTAATTTTTAGGGGGATTTTAAAGGTATGTAATGATGTTTGTTATTTATTTGTTATTTATCTGTTGTGAGCTGCACTGAGTCCTGCGGGATTGGGCGGCATACCAATTTATTGTTATTGTTATTGTTGATGTTACTGTTGATGTTATTGTTATTGTTATTACACTATTCATATATTGATGTTGATGTATAATTAAAAATAAAATAAAAACTATATACAAAAAAAGATCTTGGAAAAGGTATTTGGATGCTAATGCTTTGCCCATACCTACCAAGATCACAATTATAGAGGCAATTATTTTTCCTGTTATTGACTACGAAAGTGAAAGTAAGTAAGTTAGTTAGTAAGTAAATAAATAAATAAATAAATAAATAAATAAATAAATAAATAACAGTGCCAATGGATACACCAAGGGCAGATCATCCTAGAGAAAGTCAATCTATGTGGTCTCTAAGAGAAGAAAACAGCTTGATAGCACACAATCAAATCAATTTTGGAAAACACAATGGATATTATGTAACTATCTCCAAAAATGGTATCAGGAAATATCTAATGCCTTTCCAGGTGTGTTTATGACAACAACAATTACTAGCAACCCATTGGATGCAAATCATTATATTTTAGGATTTGTATAGGCAGAAAATCTGAAGCTGTGGTCTATGATCAATGTTTCATCAACACTACTTTGCTAACTTTATTTAAATATTGTAGAAGTTGCAAAAAATATGTGGACTTGGCCCGCTAAAGCTGACAACCATTGTACTCCATTTCATAGAGCCAAGTTCAAAACAGAATTAAATTTGGGTTTTATATGTACTCTAATTTGTAAGATAAAAGCCCCCAGGAAATTTTCAAGTGTTTGCCAAAAATCCCCAACAATTTGTCAACAATTAGTTATTAACATTCAGTTATACAAAACCAAACTCCATGATGTTCCAGGTACTTAATGGAAGGTTCCTTTTTCTCTACAAAATGCAAAATCAGCTATTTCTTCTGGTCATAGAAAAAGCTTTATAGCAGACATTTTAGTTTGTAGCTGATTATGCCATTAAACAACAAAAACCAAGATTCTCTCTGTGTGGCATCTTAGCTAGCATTATTTTATTCCAACCCTGTTATTAATGCCTCATTTTTTAAAAGTATTTAAGTCGCCCACATAATTAGTTAACACAAATAAAGCATCACACACTAAGAATCTTTCTCTAAAGATATTTACATTTTACATACAATATTATACTATTTGTAACCAATGAGATGGGGATATTTGCTGTACAAGCATGGAGTATAAAGTGAATCTGTGAACAGATTGACTATGTCAGTAGTATATTACACAGAGGTAGTTCTTTCATCCTTTATACATTTAGTAAAAACTCAACCCAAAATTGTCTTCTCAAGAACAACCATACTTTCAAAATAAGTAAAGCCAGTCAAGAAAAGCAGACATGGAATGTCAAAGACACACTCTCAAAAAAGAATCTGTCAAACATATTGGCCACTAGCCTTGGAACAGTTGGAATTCCAAATCTAGGAGAAAAAGGATTTACAAACATCAATTGAGGAATGATGAGAGATTATTTTATGTATGCAAATTATAAGAGCACAGAATGTACAGAAGCCCCAAAAATTCTCATTCTAAACAAACTTAAGTTATGGTGATTTTTTTCACAACAGTGCAGAAGGCTGGTTGTCCCTGCCTTCTGTCATTTTTTTATTTTTATTTTTGTTAACCAATAGATTTGTGGGGGATTTGTGGCTTTCTTATCCAAGTACTAACCATAATAGCTTTTCAAAATCAACTGTGGTTAGCTAGGTGCTTCCATCTAGCTAGGCTTTAAGAATCCATAACTACTGTATTCACTGAAGGTCTGGATATATGGGAACTCAAGGAATGTGATGAAATCTTACTTTGGGGGGCATTTGATATCTTCCCCCATAAAATCAAGAACATTGCCTTCCAAATAGGCAAAGTATCACAGTTCTAGCTATACAAATTTGGGGGGTTCGTTGTATACGCCTGGAATTTTCAGGAGGTATATAGATACAAATACAGATGACAAAAGAAGGAAAGCCTTCCTCATTTTTGAAATTTTAGGCCTGATGCAACAATGTTGCTGTGGGATTTTCTTGAAAAATCCTGAAACAAATCAGGGAAGAAGAAAGGCATCTATAAGCAGGAAAGTGGAGAGATAACAGATGAAATGCACTGAATCATCTTACATGTCATCACATCCAGGCCTGGCAGTTTCATATCTTTGACATTTTTCTTAAAACATCCTCAATAATTCTGTGGATGCGAATCTTGCAGCAAAGATATTGTTTAAAGAAGAAGAAAGTTAGCTCCACAGCAATATGCATGTGTTTATCTGTGTACATAAAACATACATTTCACAATGCACTGTAATGGCTAGTGATTACAAGTCACTTGTGTAATCGTCATTTTTTTGTTCTCCTCTGTTGAAAACTGCTTTCAATTAACTGGAGAAACTATGCAAAAGGGAAGAGAACTTCAACTCCTAGCTTCAGTGTGTGTTCATGTTCTCTTCCTGCTGGACGATGTATTTAAAGTGCACTATAAAGTCAATAATTCCCTATGGTTTAACAGCAAGGCAAGGAGATGAAAAAGAGGCCGTCATTCTTTGAAGACAGGAAAGACAAATCATTTGAGTAGGCTAAATCTCCTTTGGATTTTAAAGTCTATACTGTGCTGACAGCAACATAGTTTTAAGGTTTCAAAACTGGCCTCTCATCCTTGGCTTTATTAGATCCTGCCACTTCAGAGCCCATCAACTGGTTTGATGAGCCTGAAAAGCTTTTCTATTTTTAAAATATATATATATATATTCAGAATCTATTTTCACTTGCCAGTCACAAAAGTGTACCAGAAGGTAAAAGGTGAGGGGCACTATTTAGCTTCCAAAATTTAAAAGGGGGGAACCCTATTCAGTTCAAGTCTAATTTCTAGTACAAAATCCTTTTCCACATTTGTAAATAAAATTATAGATACAACTGGATGTTTGTTGTAATTACAAAAGTTTAGGAAGCAGTTAGCTCAAGTAATAGGAAATTGGTTTTATTGACCTGCTAGCATGGTTGCCCCCCTGTCCTTTTCATTGCCCCTCAATTTTTGGCTATGTATATCAGAAGATAAAGTCCCGTGAGAATTTACAAGCACTATCCAAAAGAGCTTAAGGGAAATGCAATTTGTGGAGTCCTTGGTGCTCTCTGAGCTTGGTTATTCACTTGCTGACATTTTGCAATCCAACAAAGTAACATTTTTAATGCTAGAAGGAGTGGAGTTTTCTCTGCTTATCAGTAACTTTACCTGTCAAGGTTGGTGATGTGCTTTCTCCTTGGTAGTACCTTGATTAGCCTGTTTTGATTGCTTGATTGTCTGGTGTTAATCCCTGCTTATCTGGCTATTGTTTGCTGGCAAAGTGGTGGTTTAGTCTTTTTATTTCTTTTTGTAATTCCCCCCATTTTTAATAGTGGTGTAAATGTTGTTTATCTTTATGTATCTGTTGATGGCTGACTTGTCTGAATATCAAGCTTCTAAAACTTCCTCAAATTTTTGGATTAGCTTGGTCTAGAATGCTCACACTTTCCCAGTAGAAATTATGGTTGAATTTGTCCATGTGTTGTGATATTAAAGTGTTTTAACCATGCTGTCTGATCTCTAGGTGAGCTTTGCCAGTTTTCTGCCTATTTGTCCTACATAGGGGCTGCTACAGTTCTTATACTTTATGTTGTAGATGACTCTTATTTCATGCATCTGATACAAAGCTAAATGCAAAAATGTGAAGCAATGAAATGACTGATTGAACACTAGATTTTGGCAGTGCAGTCCTGGTTTCTACAGATTACATTTCAGAGAACTTTGTGTAGGCTATAGCTTGCCCAAGTATAGATTCACTCAAAAGCCCCAAAGTGCCCAACACTCCCATAAATTGGAATTCCATAAATGGGTGGGAAGGTAACAGCATTCCATGCGCCTTCAGCATTTAGTCATGCCAACCACATGGCTCTTCGCTTTGAAACAGAGATGAGGACCACTCCTTAGAGTCGGGAACCTTTACCTTTACCTATAACTAGGTTCCTATGTATCGAAGGATGCTTAGATACTTCTATAAACTTTTAGAGCTATAATAAAGAGATGGGGGGAATTGTATTCATGCTCTAGGGTGCTCACCTCTAGTTTACAGGTACATATGGGAGTTATCCCTTCATGATTCAGTTACCATGGCAACTAGCATGCACACTGGGTAATTTGAAAGTAAAAGTTAGGGATAGCTTACCATGGAGAAGATCTATCTACAGTATGTGATTGCTAGGAGTTGAAAATGACTGGATGGCACATAATACCAACAGCACTTAGACTTATATACCACTTCACAATGTTTTACAGCCCTCTCTAAGCCTGTTACCGCTAACAATCTGGGTCCTCATTTTACTGACCTCGGAAGGATGGAAGGCTGAGTCAATCTTGAGCTGGTGAGATTCAAACTGCTGGCAGTTGTCAGAATTAGCCTGCAATACTCCATTCTAATCACTGCACCACCAGGGCTCTTCATCAAATAATCAAAAACATCAAACACTGTATAGTTTAATTAATATTATTCTAGTTTAATTTAGTTTAACTCTTCAAACTACTTTCTCTAAAAATCAATATGCAATTTTAAAAATGGTACATAAATGAGTCAACTATCAATTTTCAGGCATTCAATCCTGATTTCAGCATGAATGCATTTGTCTTACATATTTTAAAAAATGTAACAGTGTGTATCCGGATTTGCACATACTGTATCTCCTCTCTTTAAGATCTCTCTCATACATTCTCTGATGCCTAGCCCTTTCAGAGGAGAAATCATTGATAGTTACTAGCCAACATTCCCTTTCTAAAGCAACTTAGGGTAAAATATCAACCCTGGTTATTTGAAACTGAACCGTTTGCTGGTGGCAAATTTCTCAGGCCACACAAAGGCATCCAATGTGAACGCCCGCAATGTGTTCTCAAAGCATTCCACAACGGAAAAGTGGGTTAAAACCAATAGCTGAAGAAGCCAGTGTTGGAATTAGAACAAGCACTAGGAGTTAAAACAAAAAAAAAAACCCAAAAAAAGAACTGTTGGTATAATTGACAAAGAAAAACTGCCTTCCCTCTCTTCCTTTAACCGAAATGAACCAGCAGGGCTTGTAAAATGCTGGTTTTACTACTGTGCACCCCCCCTCCCCATGGCTCTCATCACATACAAATAATGTATGTGGCCACTACCCCTTAGACACAGCGGGAGGCTTTGTTACACTTAGTTCTGCTCTCAGTTCTGTCACAGCGAGTCCCAGCACCCACAGGCTATAAACATTCTTTTCCATATGCTTAGAAGGGGTAACTGGAAATGAAACTACGGTAGCGAAGTGCAACATGCAAGAAAAATAGGTTTTCCAAGAAGTCTGGCCATCTGTTTGGCATCCTCCCCTTCTTCATTCAAAGTTTTAAATATGGGTGGAATTTCAGAGGGTGTTCTCAAACTATCCGGGAAGCTCTTGCTTTGCTCTCTTTAATGCAATCCCTGGTCTCACCTTCATGGATCAAGCACCCTTACAGGATCATTTGGTCAAGCTGTTCCTTATTTTCTCCCTCAAAAGCCTGCTTTTCATAACAAAGCACAGTTATTAGATCTCTTTGAATGTACAATAGTGGCAACAAATGACTGGAATACATTAGCCATGCAGAGGATGGTTATAATATAATAAGGAAGGGGTAGGACAGAGTTTCCGAGAAAAGCTGCCAGACTCTCCATGTCGAACTGCCCTCTGCACCCATTTAATCCACCAATCACTAAGCCCCCAAACACTATTACCCCGGCTTTTCTTTCTCTCTGCCCCTTGCTGAACCTTAATACTGAGAAATTCACCCCCTGGGAAAGCACGTGCTTCTACAGTTTTTGTTTCTTCTCTTTTCTATTATCCAAGTGTCATATTTTGCCTGACAATTTACAATAGCCCAGCTATTTTACTTTTATATTTTAAAACCTTTATGCAAATCATCTTGATGGCACAGCTACCTCAAGTTCTTGCATTAATGCCAAGTATTATTCACATATAAAAATTCCATTTAAATCCCATTAAGGTGCTGACATAAATCCCAACAAACTAGAAAATGCACAGTTAAGGTGGGGCATGGCATATGTCTTCCACTCTCTTCCGTGTATAAGGCACTGCAGAATAAGGAACCAATTAAAGTGTCACCCAACTGAATCACGATATTGTTTTGTGTTTTCTTTTTAAATCATCTCTCGGCCTCTTAAGAGATACTGTTTGCTTTTTGGGGAACTACTGATAGTGAAGTGTTTTATTGCAGGATCAGATGGGATACCAAAGACAACTGTTAATCCTAGAAAAAATACTTTGAAGAATGGTCAGTTCTCATTCGAACACTTTTGGATGGTTGGCACATGAAAGCATGTTATGTAAAAGGGAAATAAGAAAGGAATAGCGTGAGTGTTTTATAGCTACCCTGTTTCCCTGAAAATACGACCTCCCCTGAAAGTAAGACCTAGCTTGATTTTTACACATGCTCCCAAGATCCGTGTGCCCCTAACTAATAGGTTAGTCAGTGGATTACATCCCCCCAAAATAAGACCTGATGCCTTTTTTGGTGGCCAAAAAAATATAAGTCAGGGTCTTATTTTCGGGAAAACACAGTACATCTTTGGTATTTCCAGTTTGTTCCTTTATTATGAAACAGTCATATTTTAATTACTTCATTGCAATCATTTATTATAGCCCAGTGTTCCTCCAAAACCTCAGGGCAAGGTACATGGTTCTCCCCTTTCGTTTGACTACCTTTTGAAGTATGGATACTTATTATTCATAATCACCCCATGTCAATTTCTCTTTAGGATGATTCTAACTGGTCTGATGGCACAGCTGGTGAAGTACCTTTATTGTATACTAGCAGAGGAGTTATTTTCAATTAATTGATTGCCTTCTGACAGTAAAGGCTGCTGTTCTTGTTTAAATTGGGTGTCCTTTCCTTCTGTCTTTTCATCCCTAAATCAAAACCCTGCTAACTGTTTGGTTTTTTAAAAACCATATCAGGCCATGTGGAATAGTGCTATATTACTTCAGATAAAGTGATGGTTTCATGATAGGAAAGAACCACCCCAAGAAACAGAATCTAAAACTCATAGAAAGCAATGTTAATTAATTTTTTCCCAGTTTTTCACCTATAAAGCTTTGCCCAAGGAGGCACTTTCTTTCATATGAATCCTGTTGAATAAAATCCAGTTTTATTCCTCGTGCCTGGTTAATTATTGAATTCACTGGCAAGGAACAAACCCCTTTAGCAAGTAGAGATTTCCATAAATCATAAAACCAGAAATATTAATACCTATCATAGAGGATGGGCAGGATCAGGGTCAGGTTAATGAAGGATGAATTGAGAAGTCAAAGTCCATATCGGTTAATCAATGGCTTGTTGGGGTTTGGAATGCCATGGAAAGGAGGCAACTTTTCTTAGGCATTCTCTGGAAGGGCAGTCAGGCTGTAAGGGGAGAGCTTGGACTGCAACATCACAAGACATGTTTCAACACTCCAGATTCAATGAATAACCAATGTTTCTCTTGATAAGCTGAGTTAGTAGGGTGAAAAGAGAAGCAAAATTAGACATTAACTTGCAGGGAAAAATTGACAGAATCACTGTCAATCTTTGGTAATCTGAAAGTGCTCCCAAGTCAAAATGAATTGTACTTTAGCCAAATTTATATGTATTCCTTCAAATGAGATGTCATATCCCAAATACTAATACTAATTGGTTCATAGTCAAAACAAGTTGATCTAACTGTGTAGCCACCTGGCTTTGATTCTGGAAGTATTAGCTAATTAATTGGTGGTTAAATTTTACTTCTCAGGTGGATGTGATACAGATCCTCTTCCCACTTTTGTGGAAATACTGGAGAAAGCAATCAAGGTCCTCTCCCTATCTTTTAACTTTCTCAAAAATCAATATGGCATCATCTTCTTCTTTTAATGACCCCATAATTCCTTATGGGGTAGAGTCTGGGCAACTGAATGGAGCTAGCAGAGTGTTTAATGGCCAGATGCCCTTTCTGCCGTCAATGTGGAGTTTTCTTCAGCAGATATATTCTCATTGAGCCCAGAGAGAGAAATATCTATGTCTACCTAGGATTGAACTCACTGATTGTGAAGCGATTGTGAGCCTCCTGATTGTGGGGCAAGAGGTTCACCTCTAGGCCACCACACCATTCCTAAAAATCAATATGGCATGACTTACCCAAATATATTTGGTGTAAACCTTACACATATGATCAGTTTTCATCGTCCTGACCCAGTTAACAGGGGCTGACTGAATTTATATACCAAAACATCCAGCATTCACCAAATTTATACAATGAACAATTCTCATTCGGACACAATGCTATACAATTATTTAGAAGTAAATTCTGAATATTCTGCACCTCCATAAATGTCACTGAGAGCAGATGGTATCATTTTCTTCTGTATAAAGCTAATATTGTTCCTTTGATATATCTAAACCTAAACCAGCTGATTAGACTTAATTGTTTGGAAAACAGGACAAATTAAAATGATAGTTTACAATCCACAACTTACTTTTTAATAATTTTATTAAACGTTTTTTAAGGAACAAATATAAAATAAGAAAATAAGAAGAAAAGAAAGAAATCAAAAAGTAAGCGGAAAATGCAAGAAAGGAAAAAATAGTTTTTAAAATAGGAAAGAAAAAAGCACAATGTAGCTTCTGATCATCACAGTAGTTGTAATTACAATTATAAATTTATCTATTTCTCTAAAGTTGCAAAATAGTCTCTTCTTTTTTTAATCATCTATCCTGTCTAATCATCAAAACTTTAAATCTAAGTTCTTTTGTTTCTCCAAAATGTCTATAACTGGTTTCCAGTCAGCAAGAAATATTGATTTTTTTTTTAATTTGATCAAAGACATCACCAAGTTCTATCATTTTCAGAAACTATTCCTCCATTGTAGATATTGGCAAATTTTTCCATTTATGTGTTTACAATAATCTTGTGCAGTTATTGTATACAAATCTAAAGTTCCTTGGTAGTTAAAATTATCTAATCCCTTTTCCAGCTCTCTGTTTATAACTTCTGTTTTACTTTGCAGAATGTCCACTTTACCATTAATTTGTTTTACATCTCCTGACACTTGTCCTACTGAGCTTTCCATCTTCTTGACTTCTTCTTTCATCTTCTCTTTCATCATTACAAGTCTTTCATCCATTCTTTTTTCAAAAGCTGTCAATTTAGTATCAAATGACTTAGTCAATTTAGTATAAAGTGCTAACACACTGCTCAATTCCTTAAAGATTTTCTGAAGTAAATTTGGTGTAATTTCTTTCTCCCTCTCTTTCTCTTTCTCTTTCTCTTTCTCTGTCTCTGTCTCTGTCTCTCTCTCTCCTCCCCCTCTCCCTCTCCCTCTTTCACTGAATATAGTGGTATAACAAAGTGAAAAATATAACAATATTATATGTCATTATAACAATAAACAGTTACAATTCTATATATACTGATAGTCCTCAACTTACAAGCATTTGTTTAGTGAAAATTTGAAGTCACTGAAAAAAAAATGACTTATGACCATTTTTCACATGACTTTTGCAGCCTCCCCATGGTGACGTGATCAAACTCAGATGCTTGGAAACCGGCATGTATTTATTAGAGTTGTGGTGTCCTGGGATCATGTGATCACCTTTTGTGACCTTCTGGCAAGCAAAGTCAATGGGGAAGACAGATTCCCTTAATGACAGTGTTACTAAGTTAATAACTGCAGTGATTCACTTAACTGTAGCACAAAAGATCATAAAATGGGGCAAAACTCACTTAACAACTGTTTCGCTTAACAACAGACATTTTGGACTCAATTGTGATCAGAAGTCTACCTGTACTTGTCTAATACAAATATTATTCAAGCTGCATGTATTTTTGATGCATTTATACAACTGTCTTTTTAGCCTACTGTATTCTTATAAATGAATCCCATATTCATTATATTTATCCATACAAATTCTTTGTCTATAGGCAAAGATGGCAATTGTTATCTAATCTTCAATCTATTCAGTGAAAGGGGCCATACATTTATTTTTCCAATGCTCAGTATCAGCAAGAGCATGGAGAATCCATTTGTGTTGTCTGGTTGTCAGATTCTATGTACTAGATATATAGTTTAAGAGGAATATTATCCTCTGAGTATTTTAGCTTTTGTCGTGCAATGATATTTATATTATCTACTACTTTCCTCAAAAACTGATGTCCATTGACCCTCTTGCTAGAGAGGTTAAGACATTCTCCCATTGTACAGGTAATATAGAAACCGCTAAGTCATTATTCCACTCATTCCTTAACATCTTCCCAACAAATTGATTTACTAATAACAAATGTCTATAAAAATGAACAGGTTTTTATTTTTATTTTTAGAGAAATTAACAAGTTTTCTAGTATCTCGGATATCTCAGAAATTAAAAATGCTGCTGGTCAAAACAATGTTGTTAATAAGTGTCGTAATTATTTAAAAAAGCATGGAACTTTTTTTTAAAACATGATTAGAGCAGCAAGGCTTCTATATAGAAGCAATAGAAAAGCAATAGAAAAGCAATAGACAGCAATAGAAAAACTCACAAGTACCCACAGTGGAAGAATGGATGGTAAAATTCATGGAGCTGGCAGAGATAGCAAAATTGACTGCTTTGATTAGAGAAAAGATGTCTAGCTTCACCTCTACTTGGAAACCACTCTTGAACTTCTTGCCTGAAATGGAAAGAAATGAAATTTTAACTTTGGGATTTGATGATTAGATTGTCTTATTGATTACAGAAAGATTGCAAATTATCATTTAACTTAGTTCAAATGTTTATCATATTTTGTGTTTGTATGTACACCAAAGAAAGTGAAAATTATTCTTCATAATTCTTCCCCTTTTTGATTGCATTCCCAAGTTTACTTTATCCTGCTCCATTTTTTCCTTTCCCTGAGTTTTTTCTTCTTTGTATTTTATACTTCTTTTGAACTGCAATAATTTTTTTAATGTCATTGTAAATATTGCCATTGAGTTATACCTGATAGGTGATTTATGTCTTTTTAACATAGAGTATATTAAAAATTCACCATCATCTATCAGTTGGCCCACAGTGAATAACCCTGCTTCTATTTTTCCATATCGCCATCTTTATCCTAATTTTCAAAGTTGGATTTGAATAAAGTCGATTTGGCACAAGGAAAAGGATTAAATCTTGTTTTATTAGAACAGTTATAAAACAATAACATTCATTGCAAAGAAAAGCAGGCAAATGTGTAATATTATAGTTGGACTCATCTACTTCACTAAGCCAAACAATTTTGTTTATATTGTTTGCAATAAATGCCAAATTTCTGTGTCTGCATCTTCATCATAGAGAAACACCTCCTGTGGGAGATGTGATGGCAGAACCAGTTTCTCAGATTAGAATTATACCTTAATTCAATTTGGTATGAGTCCTAATTCTACTTTAGAGTGTTTCCTTCTTATATTTCCAACAGCTTCACAGCATTGTGTAAGTGTCTTATCTATCATCCAATATCATCAGCCACCACAGTGGCTCAGGTAGTAAAATGCTGGGCCTGCGACCACTGAGGTCGGTGGCTTGATTTCTGTGAGAAAATAAACCGGGTAGGGACAAGCAAGGAGCCTCTCCTGAATGCCTAGCAGCGTTCAGGCTGTAAAGATAACACCGCCCAAAAAGATTCTTTTCACAGAGGCATTCCAGCCACCTCAGTGATCCCTGGCTAACACGTGCCATACGCTAAAAGAAAAAGGAAAAAAATCAGCCACCATTCTCTCCACTTTCCCAATGGGAAATGACTCTCATAATTTGAAGACAGCCAGCACCTATTTCCCTACTTATCACAGTTTTGATCCATAGAAGTGGGTAGAAGCAACAATGCCACCCCTCAGTCTGATGGTCGAAAATCAGGAAATGGGATATTTGTATTTGCTGTCAAGGGAAACCATCTCCTCTAGAGCTCCAGAGGAAATGTTACAAAACTGCCATTCCAACACTTCCCCTGGAGCAGAAACCTAGTCAAAATCAGCTCAGCATCTCAGGCTTTGTGGGGTGGGGAGAGACCCAAATATTATGGAGTCATAGAGAAACTGGCAGAGTTTCTCAAAGTGACCTTAAATAAGCTTGGATGTTTTAGAAATGAAAATTTCTGAGCAGGTTGATTCACCCTTAAACAGCAACTGAACCATTTCTTTAAAGCAGCATACTGTATATTACTTTTTCAGTTCCAGTAATGGTAGATGAGTTGATACCATGCAGCTCTTATCTCTAACTCATTGGCACATTAGTACTAATATTCTGTTGAACAAGACTATTAATGCAAAATCACTTTCAGGACTATAACCCCCATGCTTGACTACCTAATCAGAATCTGTCATACTACAAACACTCTAACAGTCACATAATAATAACACAGCACTTCAGAAGTATTATAAATTATACCCTGGCTGCCATCCTTCATGTATTCTGTGCAGATCCTAGAGTTATGGTTATTGGTTGCAATATGTATTACCAGGTCCCAGGGTCACCAACACAGAGTTAAGTGATGTAAGGGAATGAGTAAAAGGATGGTCTGTGTTTTCCAACTGGCTCAGCCTTGCTGCCTACTTAACTGACTCCGTATGCTGATAATGAATGCATAATCAGATCCACTGGAAACATTTGAGTGTTGGCAGTAGTCATACAAGAATAGTAGTTGATTACAATAATTTTGCAGCAATGGCTGTTAGTAAGAGTTCCTGTATTTATATGGCATAGGACCTTGATCTGGTCTATTAGATATGCACACTGTAAGCCCCATGCTTTTCAAAGTTGGCAACTTTAAAATGTGTGAAATTCAGCTACAGAATTCCCCAGCCCACATGCTGGCTGGGGAATTTGGGACTTCACATCTACGCATCTTAAAGTTGCCAAGTTTGAGAAATACATAGCCCAGTAAACAAACATAACATTTTTCCCTGGTAAGCACTATGGAGGATGTGATGACTGATTATCCTCTCCTGGATGCTATACTGGACAAAGAGCCAATTCATAATGGCATTGCATTCCCAATCCAAATGCAGATGTACTTAAGGAAGCCTGTTTTTATGAATGTATTACACACCAAGCCAGGATGGGGAGGCTCTGCACTACTACCATTTCAGCACCCTACATATGGGCTACGCTATGTACCATATATACTCACAAATTAGCAGATGAGGCCACCCTTGAATTTTAACCAAACTACCCTGAAAAATATGCCTCTGCAGATAAACCAGTCTTTTATTTTTTTTAAGTTTTTTCAATATATTCTGAAGAACTTAATTCATTTTCATATTTTGTTTCAATAAATGTTTTCCAAAACAGATTCTATTTTACATTCTTGCTAGTGTATCTGCAGTGACACATTTTTCATGGGTATTTTGATTTGTCTTATCTGCAAATATATACCAGTACTTTTAAAAAAAATACTGGATATACTCTTGGATAAGCCCAATATGGATAAATCGAGCCCAATTTTAGAGCCTAATGTAGATCTGGTGGGGCAATTTATGGAAATATTTCCAAATAGGTAGGTGGATGGAATGTAATCAAAATGTTAAATTGGACTGTATTATTGTGAGTTGTATTTATGTTTTGAGTTTTCTCCTGTAGCTCAAAGTAATCTAAAATCTCGGTACCAGGCTAGAAATTCAAGCCTGGTACGCAATACAAGAGTATTGAGAACTATTATTTATTTATTTAGCCACCTCATCTCACCACAAGAAGGTTCTGTGTGGCTTACAATATTAAAATAAAACCATAAATGTGTGTGTGTGTGTGTGTGTGTGTGTGTGTGATTGTAATTTTTAATGTGATTTTATATATAATCACAGTAAAATACAATAGCTGGGAAAGGTGGGGGAAGAATATACCAGGGGAGGGGGAGATGGGAATTGCTGCTGGTCGATCAGCCACCTCCAGTTCTGGGGAACTCCACCTGGAGTTCCCTAATCAGGGACTCCAAGCCAACTGGTAGAACCAGGTCTTCAGGCTCTTATGGAAAGCCAGGAGGGTGGGAACCAATGTCATCTCAGGGGGCAATATGTCCCAAAGAGCTATAAACTTGCCCTATCTTCTAAGAAAGTAGCATCTCTATTATAGATCCCTGCCATGGACCTCTGGAAGTTGGTTTTGTTTTACTTTAATTGAAAAATGCTGGCATAAAAGCCATCACAGCAGTGACTAGCCCATTATGTGAACTCCTAGTAAATATATTTCACACAAGTGTTCAGAACGAAATCCAGAGCCATGCTAAATTTAGGCAAATCCCACTGCACCCATCTTTATGTCTGCTACAAGCAAAAATAATGTTTGCATATGCATTTAGCCAACTCGGTGTTTGCGCTTTAAGCTTGAAGTATCATTCACTTAAATTTTATTCATGAATCCTTTGAACTTTCTCCCATCTTTGCAGTTTAGAGCATTGTATTTCCGCAAATTTGGAAGACCTCAACGACAGCACTAATAAATCACAAGTTACACTGTGGAGAAACTACTGGGGCAGAATAAAACAAGAAGATTGCCTAGAATCCCAAATGCATCAGGAATGGATACCCAGCCTTAAAAAATGTAAACAAAAGTAATTACAAAAATTGCATGACTCCCCCCCAAAATATCAGATTACATAAATTCACACACACACACACACACAAAACTTCCACTGTTTTTAGACCACACAGATTTATAGGCTACCTAGGTTTGATTGATCCTGCTACCAGTCGTGAAATGTCAGCACATTCAGGAGCACTAGGTGTCAGCAAAAATAAATAAAAATAAAGCCAAACAAAAAGCTTGCACATATGTTACTTTTATATTCAAGATGAAATCATGTTAGATTTTTAAAAGTGGTGTCACCTGGAGAGTAAAAAATATGCTTAGGTATGAGTTCTTAGGTAAATAATTTCTATTGGACAATCCATCAGCTTGAAATAAAGTAGGAAAGTTATCTCCCATAAAAGTTTTTTTTTTTCCTTTTGTGGAAATGTGTTGCTTTGTTGAAGCTCTGCTGCTTTGTGATTTATGTCTATATCTTCTTGAACACCTAGTGATTGTTTTAGGTTTTCTAAAAATGTAAAGCCAATAACAACTGCTATATAAGGTCTGGATTGATGGATATGATTCACTCAAGATGTGGATAGAAAATTCCCACTGGGAATTTTTAAACATAGCTGATTTCCTTCCTTTACTTCTAAAAGTGATCTCCTTGTTTAGTTCAGCTATCTGAAGTACACACACAGTGTAAGCAGTAGCCATTAAGATAGGTAATCCAAGGTATTCAGTTTATTGTAATTTGAGCTGCTTTTTGTTTTCTATTTTGTAAAGCACTTTTCTTTTTTAAGTTACCTTGAATTTTATTTTTAGAGAATAGAAGTTAGATAGGAGCATGGCAATAAACAATAAAATTAAATAAAAACAGGATCAAAACAAATAGTTAGCAAAGTAATTAAAATCCACAGCAAAACCTTCACCTACATGTATGTAAACACAAGCACACACAATACACACTCACACATGTGTGAGTGTGTACTGTGTGTGTGCGTGCATTCACATATCTGTAGAAAGTTCCACAGGCAGAAAGCTATTGCTATTAATTCTGCTTCTAGCAGTGGCTTCCCCAGATGGCACAGTCCAGTACCAACTGGAGCCAAGTTGATACCTCGTTAATAAAATAGTAACCATTGGAAGTAAAAATTATTCCCTCAAGTCAAAGAAAAAAAGAAAGAAAGACACATTTCTCTCCCTTTCCCATCAAAGCACTTTGTACATAAGACAATGGATAGTCTTAATCCTATTCAGGAATTTTCTGTTATAATAGAATCAGTGTTCTCCCTTTAAGACAAGGATCTCCTAGCATTTACCGTATATACTCGAATATAAGCTGAGTTTTTCAATCCCCAAAAAGGGGTTCAAAAGTCACCCTCAGCTTATACTCGGGTCACCCGCCATTTCCCCCCTTTGAGCGGTGCATTTTCCAACCAAAAATGAACTGCGCCCAGATCACGGCCTGCTCGGTAGAGAGCAGGCTCATGTGGCTTGAGGTGTGTGATCCCAACCCCAAGCGATTCCACGCCTGTTTCTGCTCTTCCCGATGGGGGGGGGGAGGAGGGAGCAGTATCGCATTTTCGGACGATTCCAGGCTGGCTTGTGCTGCGATGCTGAGCAATTCCAATGGGGTTGGAAATGCGATACT